>VZRN01000256.1:2850740-2990381 GCA_013397935.1 Dasyornis broadbenti
CTGCGGAGCTGCGCCGTGCCCGTCACACACGGGGCTTCTCCAGTGAGGCGGCGGCTGGCTCAGGGAGTGACAGGGCGGCGGCTCCCCTCGCCCTTCCCTGGAACCGTGCTCGGCGAGAGGCGGGCGGGGGCAGGCATGGCGAGCAGGCAGGAGCGGGGCCGGGGCGGTCACTGCCGGCCGCAGGAGGACACCCGGCGCCCGGGANGCACGGCCAGCCGGAGGCGGCCTCCCCCTGCTCGCCCCGCGGCGACGGGCGGGTGCCATAGCAGCACTCCGCGGGAGCTGCCGAGGGGAACAGCCGCCAAGCAGCCGCCCAGGGGGGCGTGGGCGGGCGGCGGCTCCGCGGCGCAAAACTTTCCCGGCTCCTCAGCGGGGTGCCCGGGCGGCGCTCACCCCCGGCGGCGCCGAGGGGGAGGTGGAAGGGGACGGAGCGCGCTCCCCCAGCCGGTCCGACCGCCCCGCTCAGCGCTGCAAGGGCTCGGCTCCCGCTGCCCGCCCGCGGCAAAGTTTCACTCTGAAGGCTCGTGGCTGCAGCCCATCTCCATGGAAACGACCCCCTCGTTTCCCTCCGCTCCCCACGGGACGAGGCGGAGACGGGCAATCCCCTCGCCAGCCGCGGCGATGGGGGGCAACCGGGACGAGCCTGGCGGGCGCTGGGCAGGTCTGGCCGCAGGCAGCGCCCAGGACAGGACGGCGCCCGGGGAACGGGGCAGGCTGAGCCGCGGGACAGGGACCGCTCCTTCTCCACCTCCCGCCCCCGGGGAAGTTTGCTGGGTCCCCCGGGGAGAGCGCTGGCAGCCTCGTCCCGCTCCCGCCAGGACCAGCCGGCCGGAGCGCCTCCTCCGCGGACCTTCCCACGCTGCTCTCTCGGCAGCCACACCGGAGCCGCGGATTTCTACCGCGCCCGGTTCCGCCCCGCCGGGCGCTGGGGCCGCGGCCGCGGGGGAGGAGTCACCGGTGGGGCGGTGGCGCGGGAGGAGCGCGGGGGTGCTGGTTACGGTGTTGCGGTCGGGCCTGGGCTCTCTCGGCGGGAACCAGCCTTTCCCGGCGGGTGTCGGTCTTTCCTGATGGTGCAGAGGGGCGCGGGGGCCCCCGGGGTGTGGGGTCGGGTGGCCGACCTCCCTGCCCCCGTGTGAGAGACGGACGGGAACCGTGGGAGCGCAGAGTGATTCAGCGCAATGTGGGGGCTCTTTACCTCGGATGCAATTATACTTTATGATTCAGCTTTTCCTTTTTACGCTTATTTTGGGGTGTTTCTTTTGAGGCCGCCCGCCCACCCCTCCTGTCCAGACAGGGACGGCAGAGTTGATCTACCTGGTGCTCGCACCTTCCAGTCTGGCGAGGTAATCCAGCAGATGGGTTTGGGAGAGGCGATAACTCCAGCCTGCATGGGAGCCTTCCACATTTATAAGTCAAACATGTCTTTTGGGGGGGAAATAAAAACAACCCTGCACTTGTTTTGCATTGATAGCTGATTTAATTTCTTTTTTTAGAGTTGACTGGACTTAAGTGTTGCTGTTTCCTTTTACGCAGCTTACCATAATTCTACCTAATGCATCTCCCCAAAAAAAGAAAAATGCTGAACTTGGTATAAGAATATCTAAACTTTTTTCGGGAAGTGCTTTTCTCAAGATAGTGACTTCGGAGCTACCATCCATCCTGCAATAGTACTTCAAATACTAAGTGCATCCAATTTCTTTGTGGTTGTACAGTGTGTTGTCAATTCTCAGTGCATGCTTTATAATGATAATACTCCTGATGGCTGTAGTGGCTGGTGCATTAAATACATCCTCCATTATCACCTTATTGTAGCAAGCAGACACACATGCCAGCAATTCCAGACTGGCAAAGAGAAGAGTAATATTCTTAAGAAATTTGAAACATTGCATTTCCAGCTGTTCAGCATGTTTTGATTCAAGGAGTGAAGAATCACTTTCAAGTGTCAGATTTCTGTCTGTTCAATCAGCTATTGCTGGATCTGTAATTTGGTTTGTTTGGGATGTACCATGTATTTCATGTCAGCTAGTGAGAGGACAGGTCTGCAGGCAGTTGTGTACTTCAGAAACGTCAAATTTTGAGAGACCCACCTGTGTGTCACAGAGGCAGTGGATGAAAGGATGATACATGCCCACCAAATCACAAGTAGATGAAATATCTCTACAAGAAAAAAATGAGAAATTTTCTTTAGAATTTATGGAAAATGTTGGTGTAGAAGAGATAGGGAAACTTCAGCCTCCTGTGCTGTCAGCACATGATGAAATGTTGGCCAGGGGTGTGACATGAACCACTGCTGGTTTCACCACTGCCCTTGTACTGTCTCTGGAAAGGCTGGGGCTTTTTAGTCTACAAGGAAAAAAAAAAGTTCCGTTCTTGCAAGTGACCTTTGTTTTCCCTCCAACAGTGGACTAGGTAGAGTATCCCTGAACCTTTTTTCTTGTCATGTTTTAACCCCAGCTGGCAACTAAACACCACAGAGCCACTCACTCGCTCTTCCCGAGGGGAATGGCAGAGGGAATCAGAAGAGCAAAAGCGAGAAAACTCATGGCCTGAGATAAAGACATTTAATAGGTAAAACAAAAGCCACCTATGCAAGCAAAGCAAAACAAGAAATTAATTTACCACTTCCCATGGACAGACAGGTGTTCAGTATCTCCAGGAGAGCAGGGCTCCATTACACGTAGCAGTGACTTGGGAAGACAAATGTCATCACTCCAAATGTGCTTCTTTTCCTCCTTTCTCCAGCTCTATATGCTGAGCGTGATACCATACACTGTGGAACATCCATGTGGTCAGTTGTGGTCAGCTATCCCAGCTATCCAGTCCCTTCCTAGCTCCTTGTGCACTCCCAGCCTCCTCACTGGTGGATTGGAGTGAGAAGCAGAAAAGGCCTTGGCTCTTGTGCAAGCACTGCTTGGCAGTAAGTAATGCATCCCTGTTTTATCAACAGCACAAATCCCAGCAGCTAGCCTCAATACTAGCTGCTATGAAGAAACCATCCTCATAAATCCTCAGATGATTTGTAGTCTCAAACAGTGCCCCTCCTGAAAGAAAAGCCTGGGCAAGTGACAGAAAGAACCAGTGTGGTTTTGTGGACAGAGAGAATAGGTCAGTATTGTTCCTAGGTGAGAAGCATCTCTAGGGTAGACTTCCCCTTGCATTTGCTGTATATGCAAAACCCACATTGACAGTGAACTACAGGATTGTGGGTTTTATACATGATCCATAAGTTATGTGTAGAAAAATGTGATAATTTAAATTATTGTGGGCAACACATTTTGTGGGAGATTGCTGTGGATTATAGTACAAGAGCTGTCCACCCTAGTGAAAGACATTTGGGAGATGTGTCTTCCAAGCAGATGGCGTTCAGTTTTGCTGCTTACCTGTGTTGCCTGAATTCTAAAATTCTGTCAGTGCTTTCTTAAAGATGGGTAGTATCTGCTCCTTTTGCTTAATACAACAGCTTTATACTGATCTTAAAGCCAGTGATGTAAGGAATTTGCTCCTGATCTGCAGTAGAAAAGAAAGAAGATAACAAGGCCCCAAGGCTCTTCAGATCTCAGTCATCTGCACATCTCTGGAGAGTCAGACAATGTCAAGACTAATATTTCAGGCATTAAATGCCAACACTGATATTGCTAATGCTCAGTAAAACAAAAGTTTTAGTACATTCACTATGAAAGTGGTTACTTCTGAAATTATAGCAAGAATCAATAATTTTAGCCTTATGAGTGAGATTCGCCCTTTGAAAGGCATGGAATACTTTCATTTGAAAGTTGGGATGTCAACAGTATTATACTAATTTCCCTTCCAACCTACACCTTTCAGTTCATGCTATGAAAAGCCTTTAATTTACTGTAATAAGCAAGGCAGTGGGTGGATTAAACTGTGTGTCTTCCATAAATTTAATCCAATTAAAGAGAAAGCTGGCGTTCTTTTAATTTTGGACAGGATATTTTTCTAAGATCCAGATTAATTTCTACTTTGAATTTGGCTAAAAATTGTGACACTTGACTGTCCTGTGTAATAATGAGGTAAATGTGAAATATCCTGAATTTGGAACATGAATGAAACTGAAGATTGAAAGGATCTCCACTAGAGGTGAAGAGCTGTAGTCAGGTCCAGACTATTACAGTGACAATAAATGGCACCATAAGTTTTTGTCTTTGCTAAGACTTACTGTGAATTGTACTGTGATACTGTTTTCTTACAGATGTTATTTTTCATTTTATATTAAATTTAAAATGAATTAGTCTAATTCTGTTATCCTTTTAATTCTGATTAAGACATAAATCTTCAAACCATCATTTGTCGTACTGATTTGTTCATACTCGATTTTTTTACAGTGTGATTGGCAAGAATATGGTCTCTATAAGCAGTGAATGAGTGTCAAGAATTTCTTGGTGATAATAAATTATTTGTTAGTCAATGAATACTAAATACATAAGTGGAAACACAGCTCTTTCATAATGACTGATTTCTGCCCCTAAAAGTACAAAATCTAAGTTCTTTAATCTGTACGTGAGAAAATGCTTAAGCAATCAAAGACTGAAATTCTATGTATTAAATAACAAGCCTGTTGCATGTACTCAGGGCATACAAGCTAGTAACCAAAATTCTGTCATAAATGATCTGAATAATCTTACTATCTCTGTTCAAAAAGAAAAGAAAAACCACCTTCCCTCACTATGAGAGGTCTAGAAGAGGTGTCTTTACCTCTTTCTCCTGGGCCATGCTATACTGACAGGTTAGCTCCTTGCCCCTTAGGCCAGTATCTATTACCAAAAGACAATGTTTAACAGGTAATTAATTATTTTCTTTTTTTTTCCCTGTGATGCCACTAGTCCTACCAGGAGCTCATCATCAATACCAGCAGACCTACTTCACCAGTGTCCTTATAACACCAGTGTGAAAATTGTTTCTATATTGCCCAGAAAAATCTTGAAAAGAGCTCAGCTGCTGCAATGCCGACGCCACTGATCCTTGAGCTGACCAGTTTAATTCCTGGTACTTGTCTGTTAAATACCATCTTTACTCAGCTGGAAGCTTTTCATGGCAGAGAGCATCGCCTCAGTTTGCAGCTGTATGCCACTGAGGGAAGTCGGTGAGATCCTGTTTAGCAGAAGTATGGTGCAGATATTTGGTAACAGTGAAGAAAGCCAAGAAACACAGAAAGCCAAGAAAATGTCAGAATCATACAGAAGAATCTTGGCATGTGTCACTATTTATCTTAACAATAGCTATACAACATGGAATACTATGTAATTTGCCACTTATTGGCTTGAGCTTTACCTCAACCAGTTTCTGAAACCAGAGAGAATAGAGACAGAAATGTCTGCTTCCATCTGATTTGTGAGCTGTCAACAGCACTTAAAATGCTGATTTAACTTAATCCTTTCATACTTTCCTATAGTCTAACTTTTTAAAAAAACATAGAAACTCAGCATTCCAAATGTGATGAAAACTTATATATATATATAAAAAATAAACCTTTGGAAATCATGTTGGTAGTTTCTTTAAGTAGAAAGTCAAGCTTTTCTCTCTGTTAGCATTTTGAGTATATATGGCTTTTTGTATATAATAAAGAATTCACTATTGCTAAAGAATATCTGTTCTCTTATTAACAGCTGAAGTATGAAACAAGTGTTTGAATTGAGTGGGTTTTAATCTGTCTTGAAGTGGTATAAGAAATCAGGTTTTCTCAAACATGTTTGACTGGCATAATAAATTTTTTTTTGCCTTCGTTTGAAATGTTCATCTGAAGAATGCATTATTATATATTATGGATACCTGGATATGTTAGAATGTACAATGTTGGTGTCTCATAAAAACTACAGAAAAAGAACCATTATTTATAATGCACATGTAGGTGAAAAGACACTGAACAATACACTGAATAAAGGAAGTAAAATACCTATGAAGTGGAACTCTTCTTTAATGCATAGAATAGTGAGGGAAAAAAAATTTCCCAAAAGGTGTTTCTTTCTTTTCAGTTTATCATTAAGGTCAGTGCAGTTTAAGGACTTTGACCTGTGTCTGGGAGATTTTCTCCCGCTGGCATCTTTAAGTAACAGCACCATCTTGAAAGAAATTTTGAAAAAGTAGCATACAGCTTTTATGTCCATCATAGTAGAAGCACTCAATAAATAAAGTACCAGTGGAATAAATTATTCCTTTTAAAGAACAAATATACAGAAAATATAATCTTTTCTTAGATTACAGAATTGTTTGAAGCAGACACTTTTTCTTCTCTGCATGTAAGGTTTCTTGATACTGAATCAAAAACCACAGCTCTTCTGTTCGGGCTGTTTCAAGTTGAAGCAAGAAGGTGGGATGCTGGAACTGAAGGTAGAGTATTTCCTTGTTTGCATAAGGATTTGTCTCTGCATTTTAAATGCCAGAAGTAGTGCCAGCAAAAGACAAGATGAGTTACAGAATTGCCATCTTTTCATCATTTATTTCTGGAAAGATAAAAAAAAGCAACATACTGTGCAACTGAACTTACTAGTTTGATAAGAAACTTCCCATGCAAGTGCTGTCGTGAGCATCGGTCGTACTATCTCCAGCTAAAATTCCACTGGGGACTTAGATGAAGCTAGGAGCAAGTGAAGCAGGACCATCTTTGAGAAGAGTCTTGTTGCTCTTCTGAATGAAAATCTAAATAATGGAGAAGGTATAACTGCTTCACAAGTTTGAATGGTGTCACTGAAGTATTTTATATGTCATAAAGTAATTATCTGTGATCGTTTCAGTTGTGGTGATAGTGAGTTTGGTTTTTGTGCCGTTCCATGCCGTCTCAATTTTTTCTGACTATTGTTGTGGGGGAGAGAATTATGAAGCACTAGGAGAAGTGAATAGATATCTGACTCTCATTTAAAAACATATATCCCTACCAAAATGCATCATTAAGGGCAGTATCAATTATTCCTCTACCTCATACTTCCATAGAAGAAAAGATATATCTATGTAATAAATTCAATCTTATTATGTAAAAAGTGTAAATATTACCTACAACTGCTACCAATGAGGTTCCTAAATATTATTCTTTCTAGACGAAAAGGAAACTGGAACAGAATAGCTTGCTTTGTTAAGAAAGCATGAGGTTGTTAAAAGCTTTCTGTTGTGAGGGTCTTCCTGTGTGACACAATTATGCAAGTCTCCAAAAAAAAGTGTCCCATTGAGAGTCTAGACAGAAGCTGGTTTTTATTTAAAATATTTGATAAAGTGCACAAAACCTTAAGCATCAGATCTTAATGGAAATGTACTGTAAAATATCTGTCATAATTTCCAAGCTTTATGAAAAGGAGATTGTAGTTTGTTCTGTTACTCTTTATGTTTGTTTTGAAATACAAATGCTGAATAATTCTGTAACAAAGACTATCAAATATGGAAATTAAAACAGAGTAATTAATGGCACCAGGAAATTAATATTTACTATGAAAATAATTATGAAAATGGTGTTTATGCCCAATCCAACATTTTGGTTCCAACAAAGCACAAATCTGTATTCTATGTTCTCTGGTGTTTCAAGGACTTTACCCTGTGTAAAAGTTTAGTCCCTGTAAATTTTTTCTCTCCAGTCCTCTCAGCATCTGATTTTGGCCTTTCTTTTTTTAATTCTAATGAAGATTTAAGGAGGGACTGACAGTTTACTGCTCAAATCCTGAGGTAGATTTTTGGAGAAGGATTGCTCTGGTTTTGGTTTTTACATTTCAGTGGTGTTAGAAGCTAGAGTATGGACTCAGAGAGCAATGCTCTCTGACTAAAACAGAGAATTGAATAAAACTAAGAGTAAATGCAGTAGAATTAAGGGAAATATCCATCTTTTGTTGACATCACTCCCTTTAAATTCAGTATCCAAAATATTTCTTTTAATGAAGTGTGGTTTGAGCCTTCTTAACATGCAGAGTATTTTGAAACCATAAAATAAATGTTTCAAGACATACTTAACTTTAAACATGAATAAACATGTTTAAACAACTGAAAACCCCGTGGGTTTGGACAGTGTTCTGAGTGTCCTATTAAAGTGACTCAGTGATGACTTTGGGGTCTTTGCGCTATAAAAATAATAAGATTGGAGTCTTAATTCTTATTAGAGTTTTTCATGACTATTAGATAAAACTTATTTTGTGATTTTCAGAGTACAGTTCAGCCCAGCAGGAAGGTCTTCAGATACTCTGCTTGTCTTCCTCAGGAGGTGTTTTGAAACAGTGGAGAAATATTCTAAGCCTGGAAGGAAAGAAGACAGGGTGACTTCATGCCTTTTCAGTTTGGGTCTGCATGAGAGTTATTTCTGTAGTCATATGCCCCATCAAGACATGCACGATAACATGTTGCAATAATTTACTTTTTTTTCCTCTCTCCATAGAAAATATTTCGATTGCTTTTTCTGGCATGGAACTTGCACTTATAAATAGTGGATTTTTAATACATATGTACGTACAAAAATATAATAATTACTGCTTGAAAATATGCACATTTCCCTCCTTCCTCAGAAATACTGCATTGCTTAGGGATTTAAGTTTTCCCATAAGAATCAAGCAGGATATACTGGAAGGTACATTACTTTTAGAGGATTGTATGCTAAAGCAAACAAACTGAAAGATATGTCCCAGCTACAAAAAATAACTGGAAAAAAAATTGTTGAATTTTTTAGCCCAGTTTAACAGGACATTCTGCTGTTTATTATTTATATAGACATGAGTTAGAAGCCTGTAAACAACACTTTCATTTATGAACAAGTAGCCCAGAATACAGCAGGTTCTCAGCATAGCTGATATCAGGATATTGTCTTAGAAGAGACTGTGGAGGTAGCTGCTGTGCTAAAATGTAAAAGGGAAAATTGGGGGATAGGGAAAACGTCTGTACAAAGATACCATTGAAGGCTTTTTAAAATGTTTTTAATGTTCTCTGTTCTGCTTAAAGGATTCTAAATGCCTGTAAGGGATGATTTAGATATGAACATGTAATCTGTTGCCTATTTCCAGTAAATTATTGACATAAAATGCTTAAGACAACAAGAAAAATAACAGAGGAGCCATTCATTAATGTGTTAAATTTCCGTTATTAATAATTCTATGACAATCATATCAATCTACCATTCAACCTGTTTTATCACAATATTGTCTCAAAGCTCATTTATAAATGGGTTATAACTGAATAGTTATTTGTGAAAATTAGATTTGCTTAAATGGTAATTAACACAGAAGCTTGATAAAGGGAAGCCTGTTATTCATTATTTCCATACATCTCCCAGGATTTATTATATCAAAATCCCAAGTAAAGCACTATTCTCTCCAGAGAAATAGTGATACCTTCACAGAAGTGGAAAAGATGGAAAGGGATCATGTTGAAACATATTAACTTCTATTATAGAATAGAAGTACTTTATTTTTAAGGTGTTTTTAAGCAATTTTCCAAATGTGTTTAAATTAAAGGAGATACTCCGGAACACAGTGCTCTACTTGACTACCTGAGCATATTGCTAATTGTTTCAGCACATCTGCTGATGAGCACATAGCAGGCTGGCTGTAGCCTCTGTTAATGATGTTTTCCAAAATATCAATTCATTCTTTGTGTTGAAATGAAGCACATGGAACTTTGTCAGAGTCTAGTTTGTTTATTTTACTGTCTCTTCTGAAAATGTCTTTTTTCTTCACAGCTTGACCAAAGCTGGATAACATCTTCCTCAGAAGAGCAGTTCTGTTACAGTTATTTATACATGAGCAGAGAGTTTGTTAAGTATCCATCTGCTCTCAAATTGTCATTGTCTTTAATGTGAATTTAGTGCCCTGGATGTCAGAGAAAGGTACTGTCTGGTACTTCTATTTTATCTGTTAATGAAAGCCGTCATGTACATGACGGGGTAATGATGTTAGCCTTGGTCGCCCAGTTATCCTCCAGTGTGAATATTTACCTTTTTTTTTTTTTTTTTTAAGTAAAGTTCCCTCTGTAGTTTCCAATTGTCACAGCACTCCTGTTCTCACCAGAGCTATTACATAGCATGTCACTACCCTGGTGACTGAAACGTAAGAGCTTCCATTTTTCATTTAGTCATCAGCTATGTTTCAACTCTACTGTTTATTTACCATGGGACCTGAAACATCTTAATATTGCCCTAGAGGGAATCTTAAATCCGTATCTTTAGGGGAAAAAAATACTTCTGGTTTGCAATACATTTTAAAATATAATTTTTTTGAGCTTTGCTGCTAACCAGTTTAATTCAACTAAAATCCTGTAATTTATCTGCGATGTTGATGCCTTTAAAAGCACTTGACAAGCTGAGATTAATGCCAGGCATGCTTACCAGGCAGGTTTCATGTTGTTTCCTACAACAGTGTTTTTTCCTCTGGAGTCAGGGACTGTCATGGATGGAAGAACATGACAGAGTATGATTTCATGAGCATGCTTTCATATTTATTGCCAGAGCCTTTGTTTCCCTGTCTTAGCATATGCAGACTCATGGCAGAAGAAGGGTTCAAGAATGCTGGCTCAGGATCATGTGGAGTAATAAACTTTCATTACTAAAGAGTAGGAGTTTGTAAGTCCAAGTGTAGGTTCTTTACACATACTATTAATTAGAGGGGTTTGGGTTGAAAATTAGCTTTCTGGAATAAAAATAATGAAAAGACAGTGCTCAAAAATGCAGGTATGAAACACAGAAACATTACAATTGCAATGGCACCAGGTGCAGTTGAGTGATATTTGCCCTCTGTTGTACAGAGAACCCATCTGTTGCACGACAGAGAATAGCAAAGCTTGTTAGAAGTTGGCCAGCATAGGAAACATCCCAATTTTATGAAATGTTTTGAAAGTGTATTGGAGTAAAAAATTACTGTGTAAATATAGGAACTCATTTATTTAAGGGCAATGAGCATCCCATGACATTTTAGATAAGAAATGGCTGTGCAGGACAGAAAAGGGATTCATGGGAGCTCAGGCTCTGCAGAACAGTAGCTCAGCAGTCTGTACAGCCTCATGTCATAGGCTACAGAAGTTTGATGTGCCACAGCACTCAGCCTTATTCTCTAACACCTGTGCCATTCCAATTTGACCCTGCTCTTATAGCACATGTTTCTGACAAAAAAAATTAGAGAAAATGGCAAAACTATTCTTTTACAGATGGCTATATCAGGCCATGCTGAGTCAAAAGTGGATGTTAAAAATACTGACAAAATACCTACCTTTAGTCTTGTGATAATGACTATGAAGTCTACAGATATGTGAATTCTGGAAATAGGAAAGCCTTGCTGTGAAAAACATTCTGGAAGACTTTTAAAGCACTGGGCTCATTTCAAATGGCATAGAAAAGCTGTTGTGAGGCAAGCTAGAGCATAAATTTAAACTTCATTTGCCGTTTTTACATAGTCTCCACATAGATAATTCATTTGGATTTAGGTCCTCCATAGCATTCAGCTTAATCCTCTTCTAAAGGCAGGATATTCTGTTTTCACTGTGTGTCAACATGTAGAGCTACTGCAAAATATATATTGATTATAGTGTCACCTAGTGATTGTATCACTTATTGACAGGGGCCATATCTTGATCTCAGTGGTGCTCAGTGACAGGACAGGAGGCAATGGGCACAAAGTGAAACACAGGAGAGTCCCTCTGAACATCAGGAAACACTGTTTTACTGTGAGTACTGCCATAGGTTGTCCAGGGAGTTTGTGGAGTCTCCATGCTTGGAGAAACTCAAAAGCCCTACTTGAGAAAGGAGCAGTTGATCTCTGGAGGTCACTTCAAACCTCAACTATTCTGTGACTCTGTAGCTATGACTTTTAGAAAACTTAAATTTACTCATTCCAGGAGGATTTATCAGATGAGGGAGGATAGAACTGAATTTTGTCCATGTTACATAATAAGTCTGATGCTTTTCTTGTCTTAGATATTAGCTAACACCTTTCATCTCAAATTAGCAAGCCAGGGTTTATCCTTTGCAATAGCTACAAAAAAACAGTGAATGTAAATTGAACTTGATCTATTCTTGAACAGTCTGGCCTACACACATTTTTATATCAATTGAAGTTAATTGCACTACTCAACATGGATCCACCACGTTCCCTGAGTGAACTTCATCAATACATAATGCATATATAGTAATGCAGATGCAGGCACCTTACTGATACACCCATTTGCCTTCCCATTGGGTTCTCTATTTAAATATCATATTCCTCTTGAATTGTCTTTGCCCTTATTGTTTTCTCAGGTTCCTTCAAAACCCATAGACCACTTTCACTGTGTGGCAGACAGGTTTATTGAAATACTGTTCAGCACCTTCCAAACCACTGACAATTTTGCAGAAATTTCTACAGGAGAATTCCACATTCCTTCAAATATACCTTTAAAAGATTTAAATACAGCTTGCAATCCCAAGGGCTTTGCATATGGCAATAGAGAGCCTTACACATGATCAAGTACCTTTATTTATGCAGACAATTCCCTTGACTTCAGAAATATTGCTGGAATTGGGACATGTTGCCAGGATCACAATGCTGTGTTTGAAGTACATGTCAAATATTAACATGTGTTTATACTGTTAAATGCCTCTTTGATTTTCTACCCTGTTCAGTGTTTCCTAAAGATACACCTGATAGTTTCCTCATGTGAATGTCTGAATTCATTACTCATTAATGTGTTTCCGAATCTTCAGGGCTTTTAAATTACAGATCGATTCAAATCAAGCCTGCAATATCTTACCTGTAACTGAGTATCTTATAAAATCAAATCTCATATCACATATTCTTGTTCAGTGGATTGTTTTTCATTGATCTGTAAATTATGTAAGTAATTTAAACAAGTATTTGTCTGTCATTCACATTTTGAGTTTGACTGCTTTCCAATGAAACTCAAAGTTTCGTATATTTAACAATAAACCAGAATAATGCATTTTTCAGCCTTCAATACTTGGGAGCAGATTGTTCCTGATTTCCAGTTTGTTTGTATTTTAAAGCTCAGTGATTGTATGTAGAATTATCTGAAAGACCTTCAGTTTATAGGCCAAAAAGAGAAGGCAAAGAAGGGAATAACTTAATATTATTTATGGCTGTTGTCCGGTGGTAATCAATGATGTATATTTCAAATAATAGGGCGATAAATGGGCAAAGGCAACAGGAAAGTTAAGAGCACAAAAATAAGTTTATCATTTCCAAGCAGATGTTTACTGAAAGAAAAATATCTGCTTTTCTTCAAATAGATAACATTTTTCAGAGCTACAGATTCAGAACCTGAAAGCAGATGTGAATGTATTTAATGTCGCTTAATCCAAACTGTTTATGCAGCTTTAGAGCTGTTCCTTTTGCAAGGCGGGGTTCATCTGCTTTCTCAACAGCTGATAGAGAAATCATGTTTCCTTGCCTCTCCCTTTTCCAAAGCCAAAGATTTAGCCAATGGCTTGTGAGATGCAGAAGAGAAGGCTGTGTCTAAGTCCTGATGACTGAGAGACTCAAAGAAACTGGAGAAACATAATATTAGTGCAGCATCAGCAGCAAGCTTTTCATGCTCTTCAGTGAGACTATCATCAAGGCTTGAAATTTTGACAGCTGATCTTCTAGTCCATACTCAGGAAAAGAAAGGTTGAAGATAGTATCGATTTTCCTCGAGAAAATGGATTTGAACAAATAAACAGAGGTTTAAATTTTACACACCAACATGTACATTTCCTAAAAATAAATAGACATATTTGAGTGTTACATTTTGTCTTTGTTCTATTGGCCTTCAGAAATAATGATTCTAGCTAGTTGGCAGTGTTTTGCTTAATTTGAATTAAAGTTGCCAGAGTTTTGCTAAATATGCTTTTTTTTCTGTTATTCCTATTCTCTGAAATATATACAAGCACTACAAAAACACAAGATCTGTTCCATTTCATCATAAGCAGCAATATATACAACATATTACATGTAATTTCAGAGATAAAGGTCTTCTGCTTGCCAGTCTAAAAGCATGCTTCAGTCCAGATTGAACACAACTGTAAATTCATCAGGGGATGATGCTGGGATTCTAAACCACAAGTGCACAGCTCAAACAGTTTGTGAATGGCAGCCAATCCTTGTGATTAAATACCAGAACTGGGATTTAGCTCAGGATTTTGTCACTCTTGGTCATCCACCAGTCTTGTCCGTTCCCTAGGAGAAAGTAAATTGTCAAAGGCGCAAGTAACAGCTCCAAACTACACTGCAAAGTTACTTTGGAGAAGCTGGTAAGAAATGATGCTCAACTTAGCAGGGCAGGTATTAGTCTTAAAGGCCAGGATATAAAGTAACTGATCTCACAGTCATTAATGAGGGGAAATTAGACAAAGGAAAGATTGCCTGACTAAGTACTGCTTGGCTGGCTTGCCCACGAGCTCTCGAAGTCATGCGTTAAGCGTAAGTGGCTGAGAGCGGCATTGCAGAACAGAGATTATTGGATAATTATGTTGGATCTGTGTCAGGAAAGATCTTCCTTACAGAATATTTTAGTAAAACATCATTATCCATTCTGATTTTATGAATGTTGATTGTAAGGTGTGTACAGAGGTGAGAAGGGTCAGTTGGTTCATCTGAATCTTTGACGTTGAGAAGACTGAATTATTTCAGTCCAGTTAAAAATGTATTTTCACATCCATTTTCCCTGCTGAGAAGGTTTTAAGCTATTTTTTCCCTCTAAAGAGAAGGGAAAAGAGTTGTCATTTACAATATCACCAGGAAATCAGAGAGAATCATACAACGTGGTAAGATCCATTTTCAGTCTCATACAAAACGAGGTGACTGTGGCTGCAAGTCCACAGCATCAGTATGGCTTGGAAAGTGGTCAGACACAGAGGTAAGCTTCTTTCTCTGCTCACTTTGGTCTTCCATTTGGCACGATGCTGTTTACCCTATACCTGTTGGTTCTGGAGAACACAGGCAGTGCTTATACTGTGGTTATACTTCTGCAATTTTTACTAAGTTTCTCCCTTGCTTAGGACCAACTCAGATTACTTCTAATACCTTTTAACAGCTGCGTATTACATTTTGTTTTTCTTTTAAGCATTATGAAGATGCAAGTCATAGTTAATCTGCTATAGACTTGACTAAAAGCTATGGCTGAACCCTTTTTTAGGAATTTCTTTTTTTCCTGTTCTATTCTAGATTTTTACCACACCATAACACATGTATGTCATTTATCACAGATACAGAGCATAGCCTTAAATTAATACATATTCTTAAATTAAATCTTCTGAAAGAATGACTTTTTATAATAAGTTTATTTTATTAATATTGGCTTCCTAAGAGGCTATTTTTCTATCTGTTTTTGTATGCAGCTTGGCCAAAAAACACCCAAAACATACATGAAATATGTGGTAGATTTTTCAGAAAATTGCTAGCTATGCTGCCACCTAGTGAATCTGTACCATCTCTGAAAATACTTTTGTTCATAAAGATATTTAACTCCTTTTTCTTGAAGGCAGAATTTTTTTTTTTTTAAAGAACAGTTTCAATAAAATAACAAGCTAGAAATGTATAAAATGCATTACAATTTTTTTTAATTTGACTTGAAATAGCCAGATACAACTATTTTTAAATGCTAGTAATTTGATCTTGGGCACTGTAGTTAATAATTAAATGCGTTTTTCTTGTAGGATAGTCCTACAGAAATGAAAAAATCATAATCCTGAAGTCTAAGGCCACTGTACATGTAAGCATCTGTTTCCAATCTTTGTGTTTCCCTAATGATTAATACATCACCATTTTACCAACCATACCGGGTTTGTTCCTTCTGAACTAAAATCAATGCACTTGCCATTTTCTTTAAGCAAATTTGGTTCTGTTGTAGCTGCAAGATTGAATCCATATGTTTGCCAAACAGTTTTATCCAGAAGTCACCTGCCCAAAGGAGCATATCAGTCCCTGTTTGCAAGCACAGGAAAATGCTGAGTATAATGATTATTTCTGGGGAAAAAACAATAGATGATCCACAATTAAATCAATACTTGCTAACAGTAGTTAGCATTCCATAAGAACAACCATGACATAACCGTTGTCACCTAACATTTAGAATCTTTTCCATATAAGTGAATGATTATATAACACCTGTGCAATCTTAATGCTCTGTTCAAATCGTAGAAATATGTCCTGAAAATCCTCATCCTGTACTCTTATTATCCCTATAATATATCAAAATAATCTTTGAAAAATAAAGGCAATTAATTGATCACAGCACTGTATAATATATATTTCTTGCAGGGCCAATTTTGTTGTTTGTAGCCTCAGTTAGGGTTGCTTCTTGTTTATTCTTTGTCTCCAAAAAATTGTGTTCCACTTTTTAAAAGGGGAGTCTGTTCTGTCTGCTGAAGCTGGAGCTGATGTGTCCTGAAAGAGTCTCACATCAGGGTCTGCTGCAGTCTGGTATCCCCACCACCCTCAGATTAAAGATGGTCTAAATCCAGGCAATCTCTTTCCTAGATGAATCATTGTGCACTGTCAGTCTGTGGTTTTCATTCAATAAAGGACAATCAGAATAAATAAGGAATAGGCTGGGCAGATTTAGAATGCTCGGAGTTTTAACATTTTAGAATGCTAGGCGGTCAATCCAAATTTGGATATCATCAAGTCACTTCATAATCCTCTACTGTGTGGAGGATATAAATATATATATAATACCTCTGTAGCTCCCCAGACTAAGTTTCAGTAAAGTGTGCATCAGTACAGACACATCTGTGGCTCACAATAAAAGCAGTTCATAATGGAGATAAATTTATAATCCATAAGTATTTTAAGGCTGATTTTAAACATGTCTACAGTAAACTAGCACTCAGGAACCAGGGAGTGTAAGCCAGCATGAGATTTAACAGTCTGAGTCCTGAGTAGGATTGGAGTTTGTGTGAAATTAGATTGAGAGAAGCTGAACCAATACTTTTCAACCCATGTGTTTTATTTCCTGAGTAAGTTTTCATCATAGTAATGTATGTGCTTCTATATAACCAGAGAAGTTTGGTTAGTGTTAGGGCTGCATTACATACAGGTAGCCCTGCTGGACCCAAATCTGAGTGCTTAAAGCTTTCTCCAGGGCCAGATTTTTAGGGAAGCGGACTGTTTTGAGTGCTGAAGTTTCTGGAATATTTGTCTGGCAGTGGTCATAGCAGGAGTTAAGCTAAATGGTCAGCCTTGCTTTGGGTTGATCATAGCAGTCATGCAACTCAGCGAAAAGTGTCATCAGCTGCAAAAGCACATGTCCATGGTTACCAAATCCAGCAGCCCGACAGCAGCAAGGCTGCTACAGCTCCATGTTCCCAGGGCTGGCCATAGCACGTCCTCAGTAGGCACAGGAATGCACATGACCCTGTAGGTGAGCACACGCATGCAGAACACAGATACACACACACACACACACACTGCCAGCCATGCAGAGCAACACAGAAACTACAACACTCACATCCTGTTCCCCTCTCTGGCTCATGTCTGTGTAGTTCTGCTAGTGGGAAATGCAAGTGGATCTATGCAGCGGGAATCCCTCTGGTTGCTGGACTGACTTAGGCACAGTCCTCCTGGTATATGGCCTTGGATTCTCAGTCTCCCCAGCTACAGGCACCTGGGACCCCCCTTAAACAAACATCCCCACTGGCAGCAGCACACACAGACCATCACATAGACACCTTGTGGATCCCTCCAACACCAACAGAGCTTAGTTGACGAGTCAGGCACCCAGCTCATTGCTCTCCCGGTTTGTCTCATGGACACAGACACCCACATCCACTCCTTGGCTCCCAAGGCACTTGCCCTGCTCACGTACAGATACGCAGCCCTGTGACCCACAGTCCTGCACCAGCTGCTGGCACTTCACCCACCCATTCACCCACTCACACACACACAGAGTCAAAAATAATTAGAATTGGAACAGAATGAGAAGTCATTTCAGACTGCACTGATGAGGCATGGGACATGGGCAGATGACATACCTCTGTCTCACTAAGCCTGAGGAGCATTTGATTTTCCAGATCAGGTGTAAAATGGAGATCATGAGCGCTTGCAGTCTTTAAAGTACTTTGCAGTTCAGTTTTTGTCAGAGTTGCTACTAAAAATTGTATCCTAGATTTATCCTAACAAAAATATCAACTGGTAGAGTTATTTTTCATCTTATCCTCATTAAAAAGTGTCTGTGGTATTAAGAAATGTTGAAGAAAGCTCTTGTGAGCAAAGGCTGCTCTTTTCTATTCAAGGTAGCTAAAAACAGAAATAGGAGAATGAGAAATTTTATGTCGTCTGTCAAATATTTGTGAACCTTCAATACATAATGCTCTTCTAGTTTTAGCTCTTCCAGACCTGCCCCTTTGCAATAGGCAATTATCTGCTTTCATTTCTGGTAAATCAATCCAGAACGCAGGATGTAATCCTAGATTATTAAGATCGTGTGACATCCTGTAAACCAAAGACATGGTTTACAATAATCTCATACAGGATGATATTTATTTCTCACTTTAGAGAGAGACTTCATAGCTACCTGTTTTTTCTTTGAAAAGCTACTAATTAGCAGCAGTAGCCAAGCAAGATATGCAACATTGACCAATATCTCAGTCGACTATTATTTACTTTGTAGTACGTTCACAGTAATGTTATTAACAGTAATATCTCATACAGATATTATCCCTGAGTTGCAGTTCTACAGGTGCTTGACTCCTAAGGATAGGGTGAATCTGCCACGTTATTACTGTTTCCTTGGAATATGATGTTATATATATCAATTTTGTTCTAACAGTATCAGGCCACACTGCTGCATAAAGCTGATGTCATTTTTAGCCTTCCAAAAATAGGATCAAGAGCACTTTCAGAATCAACAACAACTTTTGGGCAACATTTGGCAGCCCAACAGCAGGAGCAGGTGATTTTTATCTCAGTGGGATGTATGAGTCTTGCCTAAGTGAGATGTTTGGATTGGCGGTGGTAAAGTTTCAGTGAGCATTGGATGAAGATTCTTGTGCAGTACAGTGAGATGCTTGTCACCCTGAAGGTGCCAGTCCTATAATTACCAAATGGTTGAATTCAGATGATATTTCTGCAGATTCCTCTAAAGAAATGGAAGGATAGAATGGTCAATCATGTGAGATCACAGAACCAGTCAGACCTCGCAGAGTCAGTTCTACACTGAAAATGCACAGAGGAGGCTGAAGGGCAGGTAAACTGAGGCAGAAAGAAGGCTGCTACTTTGCTAGTGAGAGCATGTAATCTGAATCCTAACCAAATTACTATTACTACAAATTCTGCCAAGGTCCCTAAAAACTGCCTGGTAATATAGTCCAATGCTATTATTCGGAGAGGAAAAGATCAAGGTCTTTGGGCCATACTGCTCAGGGAGGTATTATTTCAAGTTTTATCCTGATTACACTTGAGAGATGGAAAGACATGTCAGAAATCAGTGTTGGTGCAGCAGCTCAGAATGTGGCATTATCTAAGTGAAAATTCTGGGTAGGAGGATCTGTGGTTACATCTGCATGAGTAAGAGATGTTCAGTGCCACATCAGATGAAGCCACATAAGAGAGGGGAGCAGTTTCAGAGGAAAAACATGGGGGAGCATTACATGCTTTCCAGGACGTTCTCAGACTATTCACACTTTCCACAACATTACATTTTTTCATTCCCTAACAGTGAACTTTTCTGTCCAGTCTCCTTGAACACTGCAGACTGTCAGCATCATGGTCCTGTTGCCCTTCTTCTCAGCCTTGAGAATCCTCAGCCACTTCTGTGCTATGAAATCTTTTAGTGGCTCACTAATATTCCTCTTTTTACACTCTGCTCCTGTCATTTGCCAGATGCTAAATGCCCAATAAGAGTCATTTATCATCACAAAAGATAGGCAGTAAGGTGGGAGGGAGAAGCATTTGGCAGCCACAGTTTTATACCTTTTGTGAGAAGAGACTTCCCTGATGAACAAATGCCTATTTCAAAAGTTCTAAATGTTGCACAGCAAGGTACACACTGACATCATTCACCAAAATGCTCCCACTTGACACATTCTTTGTGTTTGAAAGGCCAGAACTACCTATTCCGAAATGAAAAACATAGTCACTCTGATGCTGGAGCTAAAACAGAGCGCTTTCATGTGCAAAAGTTGCATTTTGTATCCCCTGCAGATGTGCACAAAGTTTACATCGACATGAACAGAGTTACTATAACTTTTGAAATTAGAAGGTGCGATGACCTAAGCCTCTCACCTTTTCAGTGCCTTGTTATCTGCGCATGCTTAGGCATTCGATAAGCAGAACACCAGCTGGAGTGGCTGGGTTTTGTGTGAGAGACACCCACCCACCCACACCCACACATACAGAAAGCCATCCAGTTGTCCTGCTGAAACGCAAAGCTTTTGTGCTATGAAACCCAAAGGGCCCCTCACCATACTACTCCACAGAGCTTTACAAGATGCTCTATAAATTCCTATGCGCTTTTAAAAGAGCATGGATCAAGTTTTGATATTTTTCTAAATATAATAATGATCATAATTTAAAGTCTGCACTGTACACAGGGCAGATGGGAAAAAGAGGCCACTGTTGTGAATCCAGAGCAACCATACATCCAGCTCCCCATAAGCAAGACTTAGTGTAGAACTAGAAGGAAATGGATTCTGCCCAGTGGCCTGGTTAGGTACAGAAAATCTTTAAATGCACAGGCATGAATGATCCTTCCATGGCATAAAGCAATACTCTAGTTAAGAGTGGAAAAGACTCTATGTCTATTGAAAGTTGAACAAAATATTTGTAACAAAACCCAAATCTGACCAGATTCCCATCCCAAAACAGGAGTATCATCCAGAAATCTGACAGATGAAGAAGTCATGTCTGTCTTCTTCTCCGACATCTTTGTATGACAAGGAGACTCTGGTTTTTAGGTGACTGTTACCAGTCTCCGTGCTGTTCCTGGATACTCCATATCTCAGTACCGTCTTCCAAACCATAGGCAGGAATGTCACACAAATAAAACCTTTTCCAGCCCCACATAAAAATAAACAAAGAGCTAGAGCACTACCTTTTTCTCTTTTCATTCTTGGGAGACGGCATTAAATTTTTTCCAGTGGTCCCACATTGCAGGGCAGACATGACTTTGCAAAGCAAACACTGCATTGAGAGTTTTGTAAAGACTATTGCTACGAAGTCTGTTGAAAAGAACAAATCCTCACTTCCCAAAAGACAAGGACACAAGTGGCTTATTGCTCTATTTAAAACATGTTTTGAGGGTGGGGAACCTGGCCTAGTTGAAAGTGTCCCTGCAAATGGCAGGGGGTTGAAACTACATGATCTTGAAGGTCTCTTTCAACCCGAATCATTCTATGAGTTCATGATTCTATTAAATTTAGAGTGCTTTTCAACTGTAGAGAAAGCATTCCATCAGGAGATGGTATCTAGTCGGGCCAAGAGCTGTAAAGGCCACATGAGTGAACTACCCAGACCTGTCAGGTGCCAGTCTGCCAAAACAGCAGGCACTGCAAATGAGCATGAGTGTGTATGAACTTAATGTGCTGTGGAGTTTGTATTCCTTCAGAAAAAGCTCACAAAGCTCTGTACTTTCCTACTAGGTCATCAGAAGTGGGTCAGAATGTGAGCAGAACCAGCACTCAGTGCAAGCAAGGAGAATTCCAGATCCATTTAAACTGATCTAATTCCAGACTATCATGGTCCTCCCTTCCCTGCATCAGTGCTACCAGCTCCTCCTGTCATATCCAGTGGTAAACTTTATTGTACACTATGAGATCAAAAGTAGACATCACTAACTTCTGCTCTGCCAATTTAACTTTGTGGGTTAAAACACACTTAAACCATGAAAACTGATTTTAAAAAAGAAAAACAAACAAATACTTAGACTCTAATGATCTTTCCTCATCTATTTTTCCAATATGTTAACTAGCACGAATTGCTTCCATGATGCAAGACTAGAGGATAACTTCACTGCTAAATATTTAGTAATTTAGTATTTTTTGAGAATTTGAACAAGAGTTTTGTAATAAATTGCTGCAGATGGCAAAACCAGATCATGAAGCTTAGAAGACTAGTGGTATATTTAGAAACCTCTTTGTAATAAAGTGACTGTAAAAGTGACATTTTTATGGTTGCCTCCAGCAAAATAAAATGTTTTATAAACACAAAGGAAAGAAGGTAGGTGCTTTTCATTTACCTATCCTTGATAGTCTTGATATCAGCTGGGATTGGATTGAAAGAGGACACTACATGCAAAATGAAATATCAGTGCTTAAAACAACTTATCATCTGACCTTTTTTGCTTTAAATTCAGTAATTAAGTCTAAATTAATTCTAAATTTATAATTTTTTTAAAAGCAGTTTGGGCAGTTTATAATTTTTAAGGCATTTTATTATTGAGACAGAAAAGGCCCATATATATTATGGCCTTAAATACCAAGACTACCACCCTGCCAAATTTCAGATCATCTTATTTTAATGTTTTCTTTGCAAGCACTAAAACAAGCCCTCTAGGGAAATTAATTTGGCCCCAAACTTTTGGTGTCCAAGAAGCATTTTTACAACACTGGTTGAACATTTCGGTTGCCCTGTTTGGGTCAGTATTTGGACCTGATGATCCTTGTGTGTCCCTTCCAACTGAGAATGCTCTGTGACTTTATGATCCATGTCTATTTGCTGAAATAGATTCAAGGATTTTACAAGTCAGGGGGTTTTTTTCTTTTTAACTTGAAATAAATATAATCCCTCTGCTGATTTTAATATCTGGAATATTTGAGAGTAGACATTATATGCATACATTTTTTCCAGATATAGAATTATTGAAAAAGTTTTTTGAAAAATTAATCAAATATTATATCCTTGGACTAAAGGTGAATCACATTTTCTGATAAAACTAGTAACTTGAGGCAGCAAAACCCCAGGAGCATTAGGAAGTCTGTGCTAATAACAAATTGTTTTGACTGCAGTTGATGTCTCAGTATGCATATAAATAAATTAATTAATAAGAGAGCCTACTGAGATTATAGCAAAACCAATTAATGCATTACTTTGCATTTAATTAGGAAAATGCCAGTCATTGAAAGAATAACTGGCAAGTGTCCTACATCAGAGCTTTAGCAGTTAACATATGGCTTGGTTAACATTTACTTCTACCAATCTACTGGACTGGTCTCCAAAACCCCCGTAATATGTTAAGAATAAGCGTAACTAAAATGATAGCTTTAGCTATCACTGCTGATAAACTATAGAATTTATCTCCATTCTTTCAAGCAACAGCTAGTCTTCATTTTATTGGAGAAGCATAACTTACAAAAAGACCTGTTTTGGGAATATTTAAAGCACCTGTACTCTAGAAATTAGATTTTTCCTTCTTTACTTTACCAGTACTCTAATGATCAAGGCATCAGATACTCTTTATGCCACTGAAATATAAGATTTATTCTGATGGAGATTATTTTAGTCTGGGTTGAACTTTCCAGTAAAAATAAGGGAGAAAATCTATCCCCACTGAAATGCTGTTATCAACTGTCAAGATTTCTCGCCGAGGTAAAGCAATTCACCACCTCTTGAAGGTGTTACACACTTAACAGTCACAGTCACAGGGATTTGCTGAACACAAGAATGTGAACATAGACTTTTTCTGTGCCATGGAGACTACACAGCTTCACTTCAGTGTTGCTACACCAGAGTCCAAAGTCTCAGGCGTATCCAAAGCAGTTTCTGATTGCAGTACTTCATTTAAGTGCAAACCATCAGATGCTTCGAAGCCTTTGCTCCCTTCCCTAACACAGCTTTGTCTGAAACTGGCACAGCAGAGCATGGCTTCATCTCTTGCTTCAACCTGAGCGGAATAGGAAATGTTTTTGCTAATTGACAGTGTCAGTGACATGGGAAATGTCATCAGAACAACTACACATTGTATTTTGAACATTTATAAAATAAGGCCTGATTTTCTGCAGGAGATTGTCAGCAGACAAGTACAAGAACATAGGGATTTTTTTTTTTACTTGGAAGTCCATGAAACCCAATAGTTTATTTATTGTTGACTCTTTCAAAAGACATAAGGGCACCCTTCAACCATGCAATATCAGAACCGGAGGAAAATAGCTAGGAAGAATTCATTGTCAATAAAACCTGCAGTAAAACCCCTGTTTTGTTACCACTTGCTCATGTCAAATAAGGCTGTTAACTCCAACAGTGTTCTATGATACTTTTTTACTGTGCTAAAATTCTATAAAGTTTAGTCACTCTTTGATTTAATCAAAACCAAGACAATTCTTTTACTTTATCCTTCCAAATCGGGAGCAATAGCCAGTTATTTACAATAACTCCTGCTGTAAATAAGATGGTGTAACAACATTGTTCACACACAGAGGCAGCTGCAGGGATATTCAGGGGTCTCTTTTCTGAAATTTGCTATTTGTACAGCATACAAGTGTTTGTGAATCAGTTCTTAAACTAACCCAGTTTATAGCTCAGTATTTTAAAGTAATGAAGAAGTAGTTGTGGCTTCTTTCCTAATTCACTATCCTAACAGGGGCATGCATAATAGAAGTATTGGTGAAAAGCTGTTAATCTCTTTGGAGCAGTTTGGCGTAATTTTACTAAGAGTGAAAACTGGAAATACAGCTAATTATTTCCTCTCAATAAAACTGGATTTACAAACAGCCTTGTGAAACAAAATTGGCAATATAGATGGTAATATGTATCTCTACAAGCACTTCTTTAAAGGCTAGAATAAGTATGATAGATGTATTGTTGTATGGTAGCATTTGAAACTTCATTTAGTAGTCACTATGCTACCCTTTGATTGCCTTGATTAAATTTTTAAGTAATAACAGACCACATTAATTATTTTTAGCCCTTTAAGGTGTAGCTGGGTTTTAGATACTTCATAAACTTTAAGACTGTAAAGATGCAATCAGCCATCTAATCTTGATATCTGTGCATCCCTGGCAATTAAGATCACAAACAACCCTTAGCTGATGTAGGACAAGGCAACATGAAGAGCAAAGCAATCCTGCGGTGGTCAGATTTTTCAATGGAAAAAAACCCTTAACTTGTCCTGTGCTGTGCTCTAGACACAGCCTTGCATGGTACTGGACTGGCATGAGCTCTGACAGGACATCCAGCACTGCAGCAGCCCAGACTTCTTGCTGTGACATGAAGGAGGAGGACGAGATTCGGAGGATGTTATTAAAGATTCTAAACTCCCAAATATACTCAGGCAAGAAGATATGAACAAAGAAACATCTGGCTGCACTTACAAGGAAGACAAGATTTGCAAGTGTAATGTGAGAAATTCCAAATACCAGAGACTTAAATAATTCAGGTTGCCTAGTAATGCTGATTTCCCCTTTCACCCCTTACCTGTTGCTAAAGACTATCTCATTCACATCAAAATGGTAATCAAACCTGTCTGCTCACCAGAGTCCAACAATTTAAGCTAAATGCTGTAGGAGGATTTCAGCCCTGACTTTATATTAAAGTGGCTACGAATACATTCCATTCCGTTGGTGGTTTGAGACCAGGGAACAACAAGCTGCCAAGCAGCAGTAAGATGTGGCTGAAGAACTGGCTGCCTATGTCACTGCCCCAGCCATTTCCACTGCAAGCATGTAAATGGAGCCCCATGGGGTTCATACCAAGCCTATAGGCTGAATCTGTTCTGCACTGAATTTGGATCTGATGAACACTCCATTTTCAGAAGACTGAGCATGAGTGGACAGCAGCAGCAGCAGCAGCAATATCACCCCCAGCAGAACAGAGAAACCACAGAATCAGACATTTTCCAAGACACTGGGATCAGTAAGACATGGATGAAATTAAATATCTGGAGGATCCCAGAGGCAAGTCTAATGTGCAGGAAATCCTACTTTCCTTCATTCGGCACTTACCAGACATTCCTATCAATATGATTTGTAGGAACCGCTGCAAATACAGAGATCATCTCTGTATAGCAGCTCTAACAATGACAAAGACTCACTCACTCAGTATCTGAAGTTTCAGTCAGGCTCATTGTGAAGAATAGCCATGGTGATGGAAGGTATCCTGCCTGCAGTGCCAGTGACTGCCTACTGTGTAGCTAACCTGGTGTACAGAAGTACACAAACAATTGAGGTTTCACAGCTTTCCAGCTGAGAAACAATAAGAACCTGGAGATCATGCTTCATGTCAGGGTAGCTCTTTCCAGAACAACTGTTTGCCTACATCATTATTTAAGCTGGTCACTAGTTCAATAGATATTTTAAGCCAACTTCTTACCAAGTGAGTAAAAATGCTAAGTCACATGCAGAGATAAAATCCTAAAGCAGCTCCTCAGGTACTCACAGTTGCTTTGCAAGTGTGCATTCTGTAAGGCCAAAGCCTGTAACCCTGTGTGTTCCTAGCTGAACCTGTTTTTATTATAATGCTTTGGACCTGCTCTTATTATTTACTGCATTGGCAATATTTAGCTACTGTAGCAGCAATAAATCTTGTCATAATCATCCACATAATCAGTGTCATACTTCTCACGCCTGACTGAGTCTTGTGTCTACTACTCTGCCACACCCTGACTGATGAACCATGTATACCAAAGTATGTTTTGTGATGTTCAGCCAGTGCATAACTAAATACAAATAACTTACAATGTATATAGCTCCTTGGGGTATGCATTTGCTTAAAATTATTGGCATTTTAACAGTGAAATGATAGCACTCTACTTTAGACACATGCAGAAGAATTTCTCACCTCTTTTGGTGTTGTATTGCTTCAGTCTGACTGCCGGCAATGTAAACAAGACCTACAGTCAGAAAATATTTATTTATAAAATGCGTAGGTTTGGGAGCCACAGAATGAGTGAAACAAAGTTAAATTGGCGAACCCTCACATTTTTCCACATGTATTGTAACTGCTTAGAGTGAATCACAAAGCTGATTTCTTTTAGCTATTATGGAAGTTTTACTTCATTAAGGGACCATACGAGCTTAGCATTCCGTGATGTGGCTGGTTTGATGCACAGGATCTACCCATCTGCAGCCTGTGGAAAGGTGTTTACTTGCCCTCGAGATCCCCTCTCTGGCCCCTGTCCTGAAGAAGGTGTTTAAGCTGAGATCAGTCCTTTTCCAACATAGCACTACTGACAAGTCCTCCCCTCCAAACGACAATCCTACCCCGTTTGGTAATGGTTGGCAGTCTGAAGATTTAAGACATAGCCCCAAACCCCTGCTCTGCCTAATCTGAAGCAGGAATTCGAGAGCAGTTTTGTGTGTTCTGTGGGCTAACCAAGAGGGTCTGAGGCTACCCACAGTAAAAGTCAGCTGTTCCTCTTCGCATAAATAATTCAGAAGTTCTGAAAAGCACAGATTACAACAATCAATCAGAATGTAGGCCCACTAATTGATACATTGTCTAATGATACAATCTTGTCACTAGAACAAATGTTTATACATGTCCTTTGGGGAGGAGTTTTCTTCGTGGCATCATAAATTTTCATAGCTGGAGAAGAGGCAAAAAGCAGGAGGAAGCAGTCCTCTGAAGTGGGCTTGTGAATCCTTTTACTTATGTCATGATTATACTATCCTGAAAAAAATAGGAGTTTATAGATAATCAAACGTGCTGTTTCTTATCTCCACTGTATAGGTAGAGATTATTGATTATCTTTCCATTCATGGTTTCAACTAACATTCTGTGTCAGATGTGGAATGGTTACATGACTTCTTCATCTGGGTATGATGAGGAGACAGTAGCACATAGGCAGTGGTTTAGTGTGGTAATGTTGTAAGAAATGGGCTGTGCATGCCCTAAATACCAATGAACTAAAAAAATTCATTTCCCCTGTGGGGACATCTATTTTGAATTAATACTGCATCACTTAGTTCATCCTTGATAACAACTTGTACATAAAGAGTCTGAACCAAAGGATGCCAAATTAGTTAAACTGTTGCTTCTAGTATATAAAATAGCTCTATCAGACAGCCTGTTTTGGTTTTACCATCTAGCTCAATTACACCCACCTCACCTGGCTTCATATGCCAACATAATTCCTTAACACAAAAATCTGTGACTGCCAGGCACTGTCATTATTTAATGAATAGTACAAACCAAAAAATGTGCATTGTGAAATGTGCTAAAATTAATTTTTCATCATCATATTCATATTTGTATGATGAATAAACTGGAGGAGTACTGTCAGTGGTTAGTAACATATGATTCAGCAGTTCTCAATCTGCTAAAACAGCAATCCAGAAGCTTTGGGTGACAGCAGGCACTGCTTAGCGGTGGTGCTCCACTCCACAGCTCATTGATTCCTAAAAGAATTCAGTCTCTTACTCACGGGGGAAAAACATGTAAATGCCATGTATTCGTATGGTTCCACTTGGGAGCCCAAACTTATGTCATAGTTCAGCTGCACAGACTCAGT
The DNA here is from genome assembly GCA_013397935.1 of Dasyornis broadbenti. Lineage (NCBI taxonomy): Eukaryota > Metazoa > Chordata > Aves > Passeriformes > Dasyornithidae > Dasyornis > Dasyornis broadbenti. The sequence goes on from VZRN01000256.1 coordinate 2,879,064, forward strand.
TAAGGATATGCGTCACTTTCTAGATGTTGCCCAAGCCAAAAAAAGTTTCTGTATCCATCCCTTGGGAGCAACTAAAAGCAGCTTTGTTAAACATTAGCACATTTGAGGATCTGCCAACTGAACCACTTGTAAAATGTCACCAAGCATTTTCCATCAGAATAGACTTGGTAAGCTGTTATTTTCGGTTGGCATTAACCATTTTTTGTAACTGACTGCTGGTTCGGTTTTCTGAACTGGTCTGTGGTTCTAAATCAAGACCAGAGCAAGCAAATAGTAGAAGCTTGTATCCATCCTTCTCAGCAATTCATGGATGAGCCCCGGTTTTTTTGAGTATTCCACATCCTCCTAGTCTTATTTACCAGAAAAGCTTGAAGAGTAACCTTTCAAGAAGCAGACCCATTATAATTTAAGCAAAATGATTTGAGGGAAAGGAGATAGGTACATCTCCCTTTTTTTTTTTTTTTTTTTGAATGTGGAATACTTAGTTACTCCTCACAGTTTGGGTTTCTGGCCTAACATTACAAACTAATGCTCCATTAAGATAGAAATCTTCGCTGTTACAATGCATTGAAACAAGGATTAGTGTACACCTTGATGAGTCTAGAGACATGATTCCATCATCTATTTTCACACAATTGGCCAGGGAGTTGGTTAAAGGTTGGTGAAATCCATCCAAAAAACTTGATGTTTTCAGCTTAGCCTGCACTGCTGATTGCATGATCACACAGATGGCTGCAAAGAAGAGGGCTGGATTATGACTGCCAGTTTAGGCTAGTGTGGAATTGCAGTGCAGGGTTACAGTGTCTGAATTCTCTGTATTGCCCAGTGACAGGAGCCGGAGTCCTCTGCTAAGACAGCAAACAATGACATGATCAACAGTACTGATGGTCCCTGTGAGAAATTCATACTTTGGGGGAGAAGAGAAAATCGGTGTGATATCACTTACAAGATGAAATTATTTTTTTCTTTAGTCTTCTGAAGCAGTGTCTTTGTCATATTGAACATCTTCAGTCTGATTACTTTCTTTTTGGTACATGAAATTTCATTCCTGTGATTCATTACTTTTTAACCTTTACTTGATTCTTTTCCTGTTCTCACTATCCAGTAACATTGTATTTTGATTTGATACGATTTTCTTAAATGGTAATATAAAAAGGTTTGATTTTACAGGCCTTTCATTTCCAGAGGGCTCTCTAAAAAAAGAAAGAAGGCATTTACAGCTAAGTGTATTATTTCATCACTTGAGAACTGTTGCCAGTGATAGCAAGAATGGAGTCTCATTTGCATTACTATTAAAACACAGTGAAATTTACTTTCTTTTCTTCCTTTCAAATTGCCAAATAACTCACACATCTGTAATAGAGAGAACTTGGTACTTGTGTTGAATCTTACTGTTGAAGCAGGACAGCTCATTTTTTCAGTAGTACTGCAGATAGTACAGATGAAAATACTTTTAAAGTTTGTATAGTGAAAACCTGATCATTAGAAATGGCATATTGAATCAGAAGCACATGTATTAAGGAAAGAGTTGATTTTTTGTAATATTCTTCAAAGTTAATTCTTGCAGCAGAGGGATTTGTCTGCTTAATAAGCTCAATAGATGGGCATGTTCAGAACCCTTGAACCTTCCCTTAACTCTGATCAATGTTTAGGTTTGTCTGGCTTGTTTCCCTTTATTCACAGCTGACTAATGGGTGTCCATGTTTTCATCCTAGATCTTTTTATGTAGCCTTTCTCCTAGGTGGTACACGTTTTCTCTTGCATCTGCTGTATATTTGCATGTGTAACTCAGCACTGAACCTGAGGTTACATATTCTGTCTTCAATAAATTTGCTTGAATATATTATTAACTGTTTTTAAAATAGGTTGGTAGTAAGTGGAAAGAAAGTAATAAAGTCTCTGTAATGCATTTGAAGATAAAGCCAAATTAAGAGAGCATGAAATTGCACATGGGGTACTTTGCTTATATCTTTGGTATGCACCAACTCCTACTCATCACACTTGAAACTTTGAGACCTGGCCCTGTACAAAATGTGCCCCACAGCTGTGATGTAGAGATGTGCACACATCACATGCCTTACACATTCCTTAAGTATAAAACGTACTAAAATTAACCATAACTCTGACCCCAGTGAAATCCACATAGCAGCCTGTCAAAGGCTGTGCTATTTGTAGTCTGTGGTGCCATAGGTTCTCTCATAAGTCAATATGCGAGGTAAATATAAGAACTCACTCTTTGTGTCTAAAGTGTTTTGATATATAGGCTTATTCATTTAGAAGTGTCATTTCAAGATTATGGCAGCTCATTATATTTTCTTGTAGAACGAGCTGTGGAGTAAATTGGTGCATGTGTAGTAGGGATCTGACAGCACAGGGGTGCTGGTCAGGAACCCTGTCTCTTCCTATCGTATAACCAACTACATCAGCTGAAATCTGTATCATAGATATGTCTTTAGCTGATCTGATTAAAACCCAAGTTTTTTATCTTCCAGTCTTGAAGAGTTTTATAGCAAATAGAGGTGTTGTCCTGTTGCATCCTAGGGAAATGTAATTTTCATTGATTTCATCACTTAATTCCATTAACAAGGGCTAGCTAAGTCCTAATTATAGTTATTCACCCAAGGTGTATGAAGAAATGGGTTGCAGTGATTGGCTCTATTTATTAACAAACAGAGGTCACTCACACTTAGAATGGTTCTGAATTTGACTTTAACTTATGCTGTAAATTGCTGTCTTTAAAATGTTACTGTTATTGGGTTTTTGTAGTTCTGACTTAAAAGACTTGATTGAAGAATTTAAATATTCACGTTTCACCACACTGAACACAGGCAACCCTTCACTGGATAGTCTTTTGATGCTACTGTAATAAATAGACTCATTAATGAACACAAATATCAGCATTCATGCTCAGTCCTTGTTATTTCCATAATGCTGCTAGAAGACTGGTGTGCTCTTTTTTCTGGTTGCTTTATCTGTAGCATATGCAAGTAACTGAAATCACTTTTGAGAAGCAGAAAAGTATTTATATTTCATGACCCTTAATGCATACAATCTGATTTTTTTAAAAACAGCCTCTCAACTATCACCACTATCATCACTCTATAAAATGTGCAGGCTGCATTTCCTTGTACAAGTACCCATTTTGCTGTAGAATTAGCCACCTGGGCTAAATGTGCATGTTGTGCATGGCTAGAGTTTGCTTGACTCTTTTTAAAGTGTTGGTATCTGCCTGTGTTCTTTAGAAGAATACTTCTAGGGTGTTAGTCTTCTTATAGGATGAAGAAGTGACCTTTCCAACATTTTAATGTATCTCTCTCCTTTTACACTGCTTGGTTGATAAGGGAAGTATCTTTTTGCTTTGCACCCGGTTTGGTTTTATCTTTCAAGTTTTTGGCGACTTTTTTTCCTGCCCTACTCTTTGCAAGTAAGTAAGAAGTGTGACAGAAAGGTGTGATTTTTAATTTACACCAGAGTTCTCAACAAATAATGACTTTTCACACCCTGTTCTTGTTGCTTAGCCTGGGAGAGGAGTTGTATGGCTACTGTTGTCATATCAAATTAAATCCACTCATGTAATTCAGAAAGGCATTCCTCTTAAACTTAACCCTTTTAAGTTGCTGAAGTCCACTGGCATAAGAGTGTAGGCTGAAGTGTGTGTCTTTTGGAGCGTCTCTGCTGATGAAGGATGAAAATGGAAATGTTTTTATTTAAGGAGTTTTTTCTTTTCCTTTTTTTTTTTTCGAGCACAGATGCTGATGAGGTTTGTGTGGGTGAATCCTCATGTTCACCTGGAGTTTGCTGCAGGCTCAGGGTATGGGAGGAAATGTTTGGCCAACGATGCCAGGCACTTGTATACTTGTCTGAAAAACTGACTGCAATAAAGTTGTTTGCTGAGGATTGCAAGCATGGTCATGGAGCACTTGGTGCTCCTTTGGGTAGCAGAGCTAAAACATATTAATAAGAAAATCCCCCCTCAGAGAGAGATTTCTGCTGCTGAGAAATTTGCAGTGTGGCACAAGCTGTGTCTTTACAAGTAATCTTCCTCTGGGGATGTCCCTGTTGTTTTTGGGATGTGATGTACCCCTCTCATCATCCAAATAAGTCATTTGGGCAGGGGGCACACCGTATGTGCAGGATTCATCCAGATGGTCGATGCACATGTCCCAGCTGCGCCAGAAACTCTGCCTTCCCAAGGTGCCCACTGCATCCTCCCAAGTGCCACTGGAGGCTGGAGAAAGGAGCCAGCAAATAACAGGAGGAGCAGTCTCCTCCCTTCCATCTTTATTGTCCCTAGCTGTTGGTAACGCAGGGTTAAGTATTTGCTGTGTACCTGCCCTGCGAGGTGGTGCAGAGAGGGTTAAGGTGCTTGATTGACTGTAAGCACGTATGTGACAGACTCTTATCTGATGGTGGGGTGGTTTGTTTTTTTTTTCCTTCTGTAAAATGTCAGCCATTTCCTGATGAGCCTGATGGTGGTGGTGAATTTCACACCTTTTTTCTTCTCTGTGTGGAAACCTGGGTGTTAATGGTACTGGAGCAGGTCGTGTTTTATAAGGAATGAGGCTGCCTCAGAACAGAGGGAAACCGGGGACGGGAGAGGAGGTGAGGAAAGGGATCCAAGGAAACTGCCACTTACAGCAGGCATTAGCTCATTATTTTTCACTAATTTTATTCAGAACATGTAGATATATTATTTGCTAAGTGCATTTTTTTCCTATGAAATGTTGGAGTTCAGCTTGGTGTTCAGCATAAAAATAATCCAGTCTTTTCATTTCACAGGGAAATTTAGCATTGCAACAACTGAAGATGGAAAATTGGTCGGTTGAGCAAGTCTGCAACTGGTTGAAACAGAGAAATTTAGGAGAACTAGTTCCTAAGTTCCGTGGTAAGCATTTTTGCTGTTTGATGGGTGGAGGTGTTTGTTTAGTATTTCTTGCTATGCATTTAATTGGCACTGCCTACCTTGTTTTGGTTTGGGGCATGTGTGTATATGCTAACTTTAGACTTTTATAGAAATTTATTAGGGTGAGAACTGACATAGATCTGATAAATCTACATAAGTGTACAGATTTATTACTAAGTCTCTGAGAAATCCTGGGGACGAGATTAAGCCTGTATATAAATAGAGACACCTCAAATCAGAGCTGGCAGTTTAAAAGTCTTGACAGGGCCTATTTTATGTTGTATAAATCTTTTGAAGTAATGCAAAGGCAGTGTGTAAATATTTTATGTTTGAGTATACTACACAAGAGTGCACAAGGAACTGTTATGTGAACAGCCTATTGCTTGTGTACTTTGTTAAAAAGCTTGATTTCCTTCATTAGCAAGTAACAGCCCCTGTGGTTCAAGCAAGGCCTGATTTAAAGCACCAAAATAGTCACCTCAGTGCTTCTGTATGTTTTGGTCTTGGGAAGGTATCTGGCCAGTGATTAGGACTCCTGTCACTGCTTGGGAAAGGATGGTGGCAGCTGAAGATGACTGTCAGCAGTACAAAGCATCATTACCTTTGACCTTTCTTCCTAAATCATGCTTTTAGGTGTATAGAATGTAACTGGAACTGTAAAGCTATTTTACAGTAATTCTTTTATCTCCTTCAATCTGCAGAAGAAGAAGTAAGTGGAGCAGCTCTTCTGGCTCTGAATGATCGTATGGTGCAGCAGCTGGTGAAGAAGATTGGGCACCAGGCAGTGCTAATGGACCTGATTAAAAAATACCAGCAACAAAAGAGTGGGCTGGAATCCCTTACATACTGTTGTGAAACACCTTCTCAAAAATTTCCAGAAGTAATCAGTGGGTGAGTTTGTTCATGGCACAAATATCAGTCTGGGTGTAGCTGTGTTCTTTTCATGACATTTTAAAATTGGCATTTAGCTCTTCAGCTGTACCTGGTTTTTACATTTTGAGTATCTGTAACAACATGTGAAATGCAAAATTAGATTATTACCTTGTGGTTTTAAACAGGGCATCAACATTCCTGAACCACACCATTAATTAATTTAAACTTTTCCTCATATCCAGTTCTAAGTCCTAGTTTTCATTTGGATGAAGCACTGTTAAACTTTCATTATAGCTAAGATTTTTCCTGTTTACAATATTAAGCTTTTGAAGAATTTAGTTTTAAATGCTTGCAAGTCTTGGAGTAAAATAATGATTTAGCCAGAGATAGTATTCATATCACAGGTGTATTGAAAGTCAGTTTATCAAAGAAAACTCTGGATTTGGTCCAGATGTAAGCATTTAATAATCCCACGGTGGGATTGTTGAAATTTATTGTGAAACTAGGCAGATTTTTAGAAAACAGATTCCAGGGAGATGGTCTTCAATGATTGTGTTCTGGCTCTTGGTTGAGCAGGTTTTCTCTTTTCGTTTGGGGTTTCTTAGGGGCAGGAGGAGGGGGCAGAGTCTGTGGGGTGTTTTCATTGGGGGCACTTGGGTGAGGGATTTGTTTGGTTTGAGTCTCCCATCCTTTCCCTCTCTACTGATCTCTTACAAGTCTTTCAGGGTTGCTTTTTTTCCTGAGTGTCTTGGCTGAGGAGAGAAATCCTGACCTCTGAGAGGTCCCTTCTAAATCCAAGAATCCTGGCAGTAGAGAATGGCTTGCCATGGATGAAAATGGTTTTTTCCAAAGGAAAGGACTCTACCATTAAGGCTGCATTAGTCACAGTAGGATTAATCCCCGTAGGATTAGAACTGGAGATTTACCTTCATCCAAAAGGAGCCCAGGTTGTGCACTCTAAGGTGATCAACAGCTCAAGCAAAACTGTGACAAACAGCAATGACTGAGTTATTGCCAGACAACTTGAGCTCATAAGCAGAACAACATTGCTCATGTAGATACATCCTCTTTTCCTTGTGGAAGTGTATGTGAAACTCCTTAGGTAAACTCTCCTTCACCTTTGGAGGGAAGGGAATGCAGGAAGAAGACCATGTCACTGCATGTGTGATTTGTCACAGGCCTGAAGCATGCAATCACAGCCAGTCTCAGTCCTCTGCACCAAGGGCCTGCCTATTTGATTTACAGGAATCTCCTTCTTTAGCAGTAGAGTAGATGTCTGCTGTGAAGACTATTGTGTGTGGGTCCTGTACTTCATCCAAAGTGTGAATAACCCATGATTTCAGCAGGGTGCTTCAGAAGAAAAGATATTCTTATGCTTAGGGCAGTTAGAATGTTGCTTTGGATATTTAGCTTTCATTGTTGACTTTGCCAGGAATGTTTGGATAGACTGTGTCTCCAATGAGACTGTTTCCCATGTGCTTCTCAGCTCTTGCAGGTCAAGACATGGTGTCTCACAAAGGGCATGCAGTTGCATGAGGGCAACAGCTTTGCTGTGAAGTTCTCCAGACTCAAAAAAAAAAAAAAAAAAAAATTAAATGCTTAAAATATCAAATGTTAGTAAATATAATTTACATTAAAATCTTTCCCTACCTAGCCTTCTTCCTGGAAAATAAGATGCTGGTATCCTTCTATTTACAGGGAAGTTGAGCCAATAAGCTGCTGTTTCTGAAATATTTTCTGTGTCACCAAGAATAAAATCCAAGCATATTTAAGATGCATTCAGTCATGTATTTTAGGATAAGCAAAAAGTCAGTATATTCTGTGCAGTTTGGGGTATAAAATGATGGAAAAGCTTCTATAGTGAAAAGAGTATTTTGTTACAAAACTAGAAGATCTATCCTTATATGCAGATAGCTGTGATTGTCTTTTCTTAATTCTGCAGTGCTTGTCTTGCTGATGTAGTTCAAAATTACTTTTGTCTGTTCAGTATATCTTGAACAGAATCCTGTAGGAATAATTTATTTTGATCTAGCTCAAGGACTCAAGACCAAAACATATGAGACACTGTTTTGAACAAATGTAGAAGTCATAGTTCCAATAGTTCACAGTATATGTGAACTCACATTTCCTCCATCACTCAGTGATGCTAGGCTGAATTGCAGTGAGTAGAGTAACCATGCCAAGATTTGCAGTTAGTAGCATCCGTAGCTGGGTGTGTGGTCCCACAGTGCCAGGGAACAATGGCAAAAACTGAGTTTTTGCCCCTATCACGCAGTGCTTGAGCCCAGGTGAAAACAAGGGTTTTTTTCTGTTTTGCAGAATTATTTCTCAGTCAGGCCAGTTCCCAGAGCTAGCTCACCCTGCCAGCAGCAGTGACAGGGTGGAGAAGGCATTGCTCAGGGCAGGGAAGAAAGCATCATCATCATCACAGTCTCTTTCTGGGTCAGCTGAAGTCACTGTTGCGCTTCCAAGAGCTGTCAGCAGTATTTCCCTATTGCATTTCTCACATGAATGCTATGCCCAGTGCTTTTTGGTGCATTTCTGGCTGCCACCTCTTTATCCTGGTGTCCTTAACACATCATCTGACTGTGTGTGAGTTGTGCCGAGCTCTCCTCCCTGCTAGAAACAGAAACAAAGTCCTTGGTTGGACATGGAGTTTTGAGTGTGATAGGTGAACACTTTCTGTGTGGAAGTAATAGCTTTGTGAAAGGACACCAAATGTGGCTGACATCTCCAGCAGTCTGGCTTAGGACATGGAAATAGCATCTTGTGTGTGTCACTGGTTCAGTGGAAGTGTTCTCAGTCATGCAGTGGAAACTGTACTTATGTGTGTATGAGTAGCTCACACATAGATATTATCAGGTAAATTCAAAGATGCTGTCCAATTTCACGACTGATTGTTTCTAAGAGCTACACAGAGAACATACTAGGGGGGTTTTTTGTTTGCTTGCTTTAACTGCATGGCTGAAATATACCGATTCATGGAAAGGGACAACTCCCCATATAAATTTGGCAAACTTCAATGTTGCTTCCAATAACAACTTTTCATGTGTTGAATGCAGCTGAGGCTGGAACAGTTTCTAGAGCATCTTTAGAGTTCAGATGTTCTGAAGAGATGAAGTTCAGGGGGAAAAAAAGTGATTTATGACTGCTATGAATTCTTGGCAGCATAACAGTATCTTAGTTCTGCCTTTCCCCCAGCATGGGGTAAAACTGCTGATGTTGGCTTCTACCAACACATCTACCAAAAGAAGAAATAACAGGAGTATGAGGAGGAAGAGAAGTGGACACAAAGGTTAAATGGAAAGCAGTGATTTGGACTAGCACATACAAAAGTGAGTATCTAGAGCTTTTGTTGCTAGTGGTGAGCTAGAGTTGGAGCAAATAGCCAGGAAGAGTGGACTGTAAGATCAGGTGGGATTCAGAGACCTTCTAGAGTAGCCGGAGTAATGCCAAGCTGACTTAAAGCTTTGGACTTTAACCTCCAGAAAAAACAACTTTTCAAGGTTCCAGTTACATAGAAACTATCTTGAAATGCTGTGTAATTTTCTCATTCAGCCCTCTGCTTGCATGTTGTAGTGGTTAGTTTTTCCCAGAGATTAGGAGATACCAGGTTATCAAGATGGAAGTTAGCCTGCAACTCTGAGAAGGCAGATTTTCTTGGGTTTGTAACTATGCAGTTGTTAGAATATAAGCAGGCAGTACTATTTACATATTTCCTTTTAATTTCTGAGTTTGAGAATTGAACTGAGAGATTGATTAAGAGGCATGAGCATGTAAAATCATTACATATTCATTATGTTAATTTTTCTCCTTTTTTATTTCTGCCACTGGTATTTTAGAACCCTAAAGCTCCTATTTTCTAGAAGCTGCACAGGACCTGACAGTGATTTTTTTTTTTCTTTTTTCTTTCAGGGCTACTGACAGACAGGTGTTAAATTCTTCTGGTCCTGTGGAGCAGAAGAAATACCTGTGTTCAACTGAAAACAAAAAGGGACTAATTGATCATAGAGTGCTAAAACAAAAGTGAGTTTATAATATATTCATTAAATTTTCCTTACCTTTTGAAAATTACATAAACACTTCTTCTTACTTCATCTATACTTTACAAAAAGTGAACTTAACTCCTGCAGGTCAGGTTCAGGTATATCCGGGTGTATTTAGAAAACAGCAGGAACCAAAATTTATTAGAATTTGACTGAATGAAATAGCCTGATGGTGTGTTTCCATCCTGTCCTTGCCCACTGTTTCATGTTACCTCATGCAGAGGGCAAGATACAGGTTTGTCTGTATCTGATTTTTAAAAATCATGTTTTACAGATGTGTTTTCAAGAGCAATCTGGCAAATTAGTCATTACGGAGTGGAATATGGCTATTCAAAAAATTGTGCACTTGAGGCATCTTAAATATAGCAGTTGGGAAGGTAGGCATGCTGATTCCATTTGCACGCTCATTTTCCTTGGTTATCAAAATAAGCCTACCTGGAAACTGGTGGCAAGGCAAGGTGATGGGGTTTTGTCTTTTTTTTTTTTTCCTCCTACCCATGATTTTCCTGTATGAGGTGGGCAGTCAGTGTTGAAAGAGAGTCCTTTTCCTCTTTCAAGGTAATTATTTTCTTGTTCACAAAGCTGTGCCTGCTTTTCATTATTCCCCTTAATTTCCACATCTTCTCCCCCTGCCATTCTTCCCCATAGACATGATTTAATGTTTTTAAAACAAAGTCCTGGTACTTCTGTTATTTTAAAGAACTTCTGAAAAACTCCAAAGATCCTGTCAGCATTATTATCAAACAAACAAACCCAAACACTGAACCCTTGGAATAAACCACTAATATGATCCTGCAATGTTTAGTCTGTGCTTCTAAGGGATGATTATTTTTAATTAGTAATGACTAATTTGCCTTGTACTGTATAAAGAGTTTTAAATGGGTTATGTGAATCAGAATAACCATTGCACAATGTGCAATTTAAATTATTGGTATTTGGCCAGCATTATACTTATAGCCTCTGTCTCCTCATTCATTTCATTCACACTGAAAAAGAAAAACTTTGTGGGTTGGTTTTTCGGTTTGGTTTTGGGTTTTTCTCTTTGTTTTTGTGTTTGTTTGTTTTAATTTGTGTGGGGTGTTGGGTTTTTGTGGTTTGTTTTTGGCTTTGATTTTGTTTTCCCGGAAGACCCATGGAGCCACAGCTTCAATAACTGTACGACTTTGCTGGAAGTGAATTAAGGGGTACATTTCTGGATTATATTGCTGGCCAATTGGCTCCAAGTTTCTCTGTTTCCTGTGCAGACAGTCCTAACAAATGTATTGAGTACACTATACTACTAAATATTACCAAAATATCAAAGAAAGTTGTTTAAACACAGAAATAAAGAGTAAGTGGATGAAGCAATTGTATAATTTTATTTTTCTTGTATTGAAATTGGGCATACATAAACTAGGTGAGGTTTGCAGGCTACTCCAATGGAATAATGTTTTGCTAGCAATGACAGAAGTAAAACCAGTCAATCTTTTTGTTAATCTCCCTAGATTAATCTTGAAGCAGTGCCTGTTTGTAAAGACAATAAGATAGCTACAGAGGACAATTCAATAAATAAATTTCCTATATTCCTGCTTTTCTGTATTGGAGTACTAGCAGTTTTATGGCTCATGACCGCCTGAGGTTTATCTTGTTGCTAAGACAGAGACTTTTACTATTTGTAAATACCTGATAGTGCTGTGGAAAACCAACCTTTTATTGGTTGGTTTATATGTTCTGTCTCCCTTTCCTCAACGTATTTGCTTAGCAAAATGACATCCCTAATGTATCCCTTTTCTGCTATTTCCACTATGATGGTCCAGCTGTTTTCCCTCAAGAATGATGTCCTGGTACATGTCTATTTGTACAGTTATTTTTTCTATAAAAACATGGTCTGTAGCTCTTGAGTGCTGTGTAACAGATTTACTGTCTGAACGCCTTGCAGCAATTCGCTTAGAGCACAAGCAGGATAACAGATCTTCCAGCCAGTCTCAACAGGTTTGAACTTCCCTTTGTGCAGTGAGTTTGGAAGATGTGGTCAGTGCTCAACTAAACCTGGGCCTGCTGAGTGTTCCTATACTGATAAAGCTACTGACAGCATTGACAGAATATTGGTGCTGGCACCAGCATCCATTTGAGCTGATAGCAAGGACAATGAATTGGGACATTTACCTTTACCTTTACTAATTTTGCATCCATCTCCAAGATGTCCATGATGGCCTGAATGGGTCATTCATTTCCTCAGCGGAGGGAATGTTTTCAACTAGAGCAGTCCCACATCTATTTTGTTCAGGCTACAGCAACTGCCCTGACTGCTGGGTAGCTGCATCTGAAGTGTCTTTTAGTTATGGTATGTCATTCTGCTAGTGATCTTTAGAGATGTCCTTCCTCTGCTTCCCTTATTACCTATACATCAGTATTGTTGGTCTGTTTGATGTGTTTTGTCAGAAACACATTTATGCTTGTGCTTTAAATAAAAAATTAAATAAAAAGTTTTAAAAAGGAGAAAATTTTAAAGAAAAAGAGCGAAAGAGCTGCTAGCCTGAAAAATTGTCACTTAATCAATTACTTCAAATGATTTTGCTGCATTTACACAAGAGCAAATATTACTTTTATATATATACATATACACACAAATGTAGCTATAGTCCTACAGTGAAAACTCACCAGGACTGTACTTTTTTATGTATAGCTTTTCTTAGGTTCTAAGTGAAAACCTTATTATTGATATCATCAGAATTATTTCTGGTATGTGTGATGATCTTTCTTTCAGTTAGCTCATAAGGACATGAAAGGCAGACTTAAAAAAAACATGTTAAATCTTTGACAATGGTCAATAGTAGGACAGAAGCACTGCCTGTCTATTTTGTTCAGAAGTACTGATGTCAGATGCTTTGTTTGATTATACCTTTGGTATAAGGTAACAGGAAAATAATATCATTGTTATGATTCCTGATAATTTCACTTCAGTTATCATTCCATCTTCCTAAAAACTGTCTTAACTGTGAGTTTTGGTTTGGGTTTTTTAGGGCTTGGGGGAAAAAATTACGTTTTTAATTTATGTGGATGCGAGAATTTCTGCTACTTTTTTTTTGAAGTCAGCAATTCATGTCTCTGTCATTGCAGCAGGATACTTAAGAACACTAACTTAAAAGTTAAAAGACCTAGAAGAATCATAATAACATATTGTCTGTGCTTGTTGCACAGTGTTGGAAAACATGTTGGAAATCAAGACAACTGGACTCATGGTTTTGGAGCACTTCAAGTCATCAGAGCCGAATTTATTGACATAGTGCTGTGAGTCTTCCACAGAAGTTTGCAGGAAAAGAATAAATAAATTGCTATATCTTCTTTCTTCCACGCCAGAAATGAGCCAGGTCTTACAAATGACTTGCAGAACACACCAACTGCATTGCCTCATTAAGGTGTAGCAAAGTTATAACAGCAACAGCAAAAAAACCACAAACTCATAAAATTCTTTTGATGCAATATAACATATCTTACAGGGATAAATACAAATAAACTGTTTCTTTTAAATGGCCTGATTGAGCTGGCAATTTTATTAGTCAGGTTCCCCAAGGAACATTTTTCTTCCCCTCTCTGTAACCTACTTTTCCTTTCTTTCACATCTGCAAGTTCCTTGTTTTCTCTTCCGTTTCTTCCTTGAATTTGTTGACATGGACCTTTTTTCTGGACTATAGATCTTCAGACCTGAGTTTCTTGCTGATGTGTGATGCAGAAATGTGAAAGATTAGACTTTTATCTGTGAGTGATGGGAATCTACTGAGACTTCACCCAGGTGCTGAGTTTTATGTGGATATACCAAAAATGGAAACAACCCTTTGATGTCAGCAATTTTCTTCTTGACTGCCACATCCTCTGGCTAACTGGGATCTGAGCTGATACAAGATGTAGCAATGGGTGCCTGACTCATGGACTTTAGCAGACAGTAAGAAGAGCTTGTGGCACACAGCCTGTTTGTGTGTGTGCTCAGTTGGCCTGTAAATCACATTTTTCCCTAAATGAACTAAATAGATGCAGGAAACTGATCCTTATTACCAGTATGGTCAAGAAGCTTAAAAATAAGAGTCTTATTAAGATCTAGTCTTTGATCTTGTTTCTAGGTATCTGTGGCACTTTGCACAGCTATCTTGATTGAGTTGTCTATATTGATACCAAGATTATTTTTAATGACTTGTTGCAGCTAATTCAGGTAGCTCTATGTGTCTGTGTGATGTTGCACAGGACACTGAACTTGGAGAGATGATGCTGTATTTACTCACCACTCTTTTCTCCAGTGTAGCCTAAAACCTTCACCGAATGGTCTGGGTGACACTGCAAGTGTTTCTGGCAGTAAAACAAGGTATTCCCTGGGATTAGGGATGTCAGGGGCTATATAATTCAAATAGATGGGGCTTTGGGGGTTCTTTATGGGGTTTTTTGGTATTTGGTTTTTGTTTGGTTGGTTGGTTTGTTGTGGAGGCTTTTTTCCATCTGAAGGAGACAAATGGACAAATGGCTCCTCCGAAAATAACGCCATTTTATAGCTTCATGTCTCAGTAAACATGCTGTGCATGAGCAGTGTAAGGTTCAATGGAGCCAAAGAAAGAAATAGCTGTGTGAGACTGGACTATGACTGAGCACACTAAAGTGGTAATCTACAAAATCTGAGTGGTAAAAGCTCTGTGAATAGTGTATATTTGCTGAGGAGATGCTTCTTAGGATGCAGTTCCATATTGCAGCTAAGCACAGAGAGACCAGCTTGCTTCATCTGAACTGGTATTTGTTTCACCTCATGAGAAGCTATTTTGGGGACCTAACTGTGAGAAAACTAAAGGAAAAGACTAATTAAGAATTTTGTCACTGTAGCTCCTTGTAACTTGCTGCAGGGCTAGAGGCTTCCTAGTCCCAGTAAGAAAGGGCTGTAACTAAGTCAGGCATGCGACAGCAGAGAAAGAGGGAGACTGAAATTTTGGCAGAGCTAGCCATTGGATTGATTTAGCTGTAGAATCAAAAGTCTCAAGAACTGAAAGACAAGGAAAGGTGTAGTAACCTTGAGGTGTGGCTTTTTTGTGGTTTTTTTGTTTGTTTGCTTGGTTTTCTTTTTGTTTTGCAGTTTTAAGATTTTGATCTAACTTCTGCCTCAGGTCAGCTGGAAAAGGTATGGCTAGAAACAGGCCACATATGTTTGTACCTAAATCTCAAACTGTATGAGCACTGGGATTTATGTACAGAGCCAAGACCTTCCTTGATTGTGGAGAAGAGCATTACAGCTGAACTGAACTGTTCTTTTAGTTTGCATGTGAGCATTTGTGAGGATAAAGTTTATGTGGAGTTGTGTCTCTTTTCAAACAAGCTTGTATTTCATTGTGAAATATTACAGCACATGTTTAACATGCCTTCCCAACAGTGATGAAACCAGCTAAAGCTAGTAAAATATTTAATCTCATGCAATGTGGAGACCAGAGGAATTTTTGGATCTTGTTTGGAGAGATGGAATTATTTAGTGTTAGGTAAGGCTGAAGATAAATGAAATTTGGAGTATTTTTGTTGAAGTGGCAAGTGTGAAGGGACTGGTGGATGACAGATTTACCATGACTCCCTGGTTGTTAGCCATCCTAACTGCAGGAAAATTTTATTTTCTCAGGTAACTGAGTATAGTCCAGTTTGCCTGAATGGAACCTGCTAAACCTTGCCACTTCTTTTAAACAGCTTTTCCCCTTCACTGATATTACCAACAAAAGGAATTTCAGTGGTGCTCAGATAGAAAGTACTGTAGGTTTTAAACTTCTGCCCATTTTTGAGGTAGTTTAAGTGGCAGCATGTTGAAAACTGTATGTAGTAACTTGCAGCCTGTATGCTACATCACTTTCATTGGTAAAGCTGGTGAAAGTACAGGATGCAAAATTAAAGGCTGCAGAGCGACTCACTGATCGACCATCTGCACTTTGTTTGCATAGGAGGGATTTCCAAGTGATTTCAGAATCTAAGTTGGGTTTTATTTTCCTATTTGTGTATTAATTTATTACCAAAAAAGGACATTAATGTCCTTTGTGGATATGTCCATATGTGGATGTGTTGTCACTTCCTGCACAACTTTTCCTTCTTTTGAGACTGCAAAGTACTAACAGAAGTTCACTGCACTTTGCATCTGTTGTTAACCATCTGTGTCCCATGAAATCTGGTGAGCTTGGAAAGACAACAGCCCTGACCATTTTGTGCCTGTTTTGCATGGGGAAATGATATTGCTGTGAGTGCTTCTGCTGTTAGGAGCAGGTGACAGTGCCCAAATTACGTTGTTCCCCTCAGGACTGCATTGCCATTTGTGGTAGTGCTGGGGTTGGTGCAGTTATATCATGGCTGCAGAGTTTTTGACAGCTCACAAGCAAAGATGCCGAGGTGGTGTGGCAGCATAACCAGGTCAGAAAGGTTGAGAGTTATAGGCCGACCTGCTCAAGAAGGTATTGAGACTGAAAGTGGGTTTTGGGACCCACTTCTCCCTGTGCTCTGTCAGAATTAGGGTTTGGGCAGCCAGCAGTGATAACCTGCCTCAGGCTCACTCCAGCTGGGGTGTGACGTCTGTAAGTAGTGGTCATGATGTTCTTGTGACAGGAGCTGCCGGGCTGTGTCTGCTGTTTCCAGATATGTGCTGATGAAAATTACCTTCATCCCTTCCTTGCCTTTCCCTGTGGAAGGACAGCCTTAACTAATGTCATGTACAACATTTCATTCAATTAAGCGGTTTGTCTTACTGGAGTAGGAAACATAATACATGAAGACAGATAAAGATACTTTGCAACAGTAGCGAGCCCCCAGTGACTTCTGCTCTGCTTTCTGCTTTCAGTTAGAAACCACCTCTTACTGTCTGCAGGTTATAACATTTCACATTTGACATTTAGTTTTTAACTCTCTGTATATTGATTGCTGCTTTTGTAGGTATTCTTTATGCAGAAACAAAGACAGCAAGACTTGAATGTCTATAGTAATAATTTTCCTTTGTGTTGAGTTTTTCCATGTATTTCTCTTTCCCTCCTTTATGCATTTCCATAGAAGAAAGATGTGATCGTGATGATATAATCTTTTCTTTTACAGAAAAAATCTGAAATCATTTTTTGCAAGATACAAGACATTGCAGTGGACAAGTTCTTACACTTTGCCAGACTTCCCTTACGATGTCAAGTGCATATTAGCAGAAAAAAAATGCCCTGATCACAGTATGAGAATAAGGATTATTGAATTTTTACAAGCAGACATGACAAAATACCTAGAAGGATCACTGTAAGTAAACACCATTAAATTTATTTGGGGGCATTACCTGTTGTCTGCAGAGGTAAATTTTCAAATGGATGTAAAGCCATTCTCTAATATATTTGCTTAAATAAAGGAGGCTAAGGGCCTGAAACCTACTGAAACCAATAGGAAGATTCCATGCAAGCCTTTAAGCTGTGCCCTTTTTTATTTGAAAGGCAATTGCCTGAGAAATAGTCAATTTAATGTAGATCAGTATAGACTCCAGTGTTTAATACTGACTGGAAATCCCAATATTTCTTTTACGTCTCCATGTTGTTTGCACAGGTATCCGAACAGTCAGCAATATAACATTGTTGTCAATGCCCTGCTCCAGGCATACCCATTCCTTGATGAAGATGGAAATGGCTTTGTAAGTATTGTGGGCTTTTCCCACATAATCAATTACAAGAAAATAATCTAGTTCAGAGGAAATCAATATCAATTTCTTATATACTGGCTCTATTCAGAGTTGTAAGCTTCACTTGGCTGTGTTTGGCAAATCACATTCTTATTTCATTACATTAATTAAAGATTAATCTAGGTATAGCCATACCTCAAAGCTACCATGAGGTCATGTAGACCTGTACATGAAGTTCCTGGTTATTCGTTGGATACATTTTCTTTCTGGACTGATTTCTGCCCAAGGATGAAATTAAATCCGATTTATTTCTGTTCTTAGAAACAAAGAAGCCAGCTCTTTAGAAAATTGTCTATATGAGGATTAACGTGACTGATGCTCTTGCAATGTGTTATGATCCTTTGCGTGTTAGATATGAAACTACAACATGCAGTAATACTAGTGATTTAAATATGTCGGTAATCTAGGTCTAATTAAAAAAAAAATTTAAAAACACTTTCTGGAATATCAGTGGGAACATAACAGATATGCTGGGTCACAAGAGTGAAAAAAATGTAGTTCAAATTTAAGGCAACTCCTTCCACTGCTGTGGTCTGTGGTCTCAGAGGACTGTGGTCACCTTTTCACTTCACATCATTGCTTTGCCATGTGATACTTTTATAGCATCTTATAAAAGCTTGTGAGCCTCAGTGGGGACTGTTAGCTTTAAATATGTATAAATATGTATCTCACGTGCCATTACTGTAGAAAGCAAAATAATTTTGGGAATAAAAAGAAGTTGAGGCTTGAGGGTTAACTATTCTGTTTCTCCCCTGAGCCCAGGCATTGTTGAAGGGAAGGGACTAAAGAAAACAAACACATCTCAAAGAGAAGAGAGGGAGCAAAAGGTCCGGAGAGAAACTGTCTATCCTCCTTTTTAATCAGGATACCTCTCTGAACACCCCGGTGGTGCTCCTTGGGTCCTGAGTAATGCTATGGCTTCATCTGGCTGTCTTTATGATGAGGAGCTGGAATGATATTCAGCTTGGTCTGAAGACAATCTTACAGCCTTTAACTTCTAAAAATTGTTTTTAAACAGAGATTCTTAAGCTGGGTTTTCAAAGGGCTTTAATTGCAGCAGGACCAAAGACTGAGTGAAACTACTTATAACTCTGTTCTTTGGGAAATGGTCATTACTTGCCAGATGGATGGCAGAATTGGTGCTGACAGGAGTTACATGACGGGGCAGAGACTTCAGAGTGGTTGTTCCTTATCTTTTGATCTTTCCCTCATGCTTACTAGAAAGCATACCTGGCAATTACTGCAATAAGTAAGCAGGGAAGCTGGAATTAGTAGGTTGCAATATTGTTAGTCTAACACTTTCTGAGCCAGACCCTCTCCATTGCCTGGGCTGAGACAGGAAAAACTGCGCTAAAGGTATATTCCTGCACACTTTAATATGGAGGAGGGTGTGAGAATGAATTACTGTTTTTATTGGCCCTACTGTTAGACATTCTGTTCTTTCTTCATGATCATAAATGCTATAAATACTTATTTTTTTCTTGGCCTGAGACATTTGTGTATTACAATACCTATGGCTTAAAACACACCCTACAATACATTCATAGCTACCTACCACAAGACTTGCAGTGAAATTGAGTTCATATATCTTTAAGAAGCAAATGAACAGCAAAAAAATTTACAACAACCATGCTTTCTTCTTTTTCTCGGAAGAATCTTCAGCAGCTCAAAAAAACAAAATTTTTGTAGGCTTTTCTTTTAAAATTCCCTCCAGCTATCAAGGTACTATAATTGCTGCTTCCTTTAATAGTATTAAAATGTGAGGTGTAAAATATTGATTACTGAGACCTTTTGAATACCTGTAAGTTGTTTATCTATATAATTATACAGTTGTTATTATTACAGTTTTTTAAATAGTACATTGAAAGTGTTTAAGAGGTAAATTAAAACACCATCAATAAAATTCAGAGGTAAAGGGGACTGATAGGTAAATGTAGAAAAGGAAAACTAACATGAGAGTAGTATTTTAAGCAAAAATACTAGTTACATTCCTTGTTAAATAATGTTTATATACAAACTTCTGGGGAGGCAGTTCATATAATGTGGTTTCAGTGTCAACATTGGGAAGAGAGGAATAGCACTCTAGGAAAACCACAAAATTTTTGTTTCTCTGTGGACTCAGAAGACAGCCTCAGGTGGCCAGATGTGCACAGATGTCAGTGTCTGATAGATAATTTCCCCTATTTGGTATCTTATAAGGCTGGAGAATGGGACACACCAAACACGGTGATTCAGCTGGGCTGGCCTCTGAGAATAATGGTTTCCAGGACTGGTAATGTAATAAAGTTATTTGGGTTTTCTTAGAATACAAACAAGCCTATTTTAAAAAATTTGGACTTTTAATTTCTTGTCAAAGTTGCAGGAAAAAGAAATTGTTGCATGCATTTCAAAAACCAAAAGGGCTGAGCACAGTTTGGAATACTGAGTTTTGTGTTCCCTCTGGTGCGCTGGAGCTCACTTCTGCCACTGAGTATTTTCCTTTCTGCCATGTAAAATGCTCCATACCACTGTATTGTTAATGATATTCATTCACTGCTCGTTATTTATTGCTGTGTCTCAGTTCCTAGATTCTGTTTAACTCTAAAGTTGTGCTTAAAAGGAAAGCAGTCTCTTACCCTTTGGGGTGGAGGAGCAGCCACAGCATCTGCTGGGCTCTGCAGAAGGCAGCAGTACTTCTTAATAAGATGTCCTGAGAAGGTCTGCCAGTGGTGTGATTTTAACTTTAACTCACAAGTGTGGCAGTTTGGAGCCCTTCACCAGCAATGGATGTGTGTTGGCTGCTGGAAGGGTGCAGCAGAAACTCTTCTGGGTTCTTCCCTGGCCAGTGTGCATGCCTCTGTGGCGTGGCTGGGCAGGGGCAGGCAGCTGGGCTTCCTGGATGAGAAAAGGGAAAACTCATCCCATGAGAGATCTTGGAATTACAGAATTAACATTTTCTTTTGGCCAAGAGCAGAAAATCAGAATGCAAAGAACTTGATGTTCTTGATGTACATGGATGGAGAAACTTTGAACTGTAAATATCAGCACTGTTGTTGCAACATTTTTGCAGAAATGAAATAGCAGCTGGAAAAGGGCAAGATCTTGTGGCAAACACAGAGGAACAACAACAAAAACTGAACATAAGAGCACCTGAATTAGAACCAGAATTTTCATGACAACAAAAAAATTACTTGCAAAACTTTGAACATTCCCTTTTTTTGGTTTATTTGTGGGGTTTGTTTGGTTGGATTTTTATTCCAAAATAGTGGACACTTCTTATTTACAAGTCCAAACTATTTTTTAAAAATAATTTAAACAATGTGAATGTTATGTAAAGACATAGTCTAATATTTTCAATCTCATACTGTTGCAATGAGACATCATTAAAAGTTTGTAGTTTCAAGATTTATCAATAGATTATTCAAAATTCTGTTTTCTCAGTTAAAATTTTTCCCATTTAGTTTTGCAGTATTGAAAAAATTATGCTTCTGTGCCATCAGCTGCTTTTCAAAGGATATCCAGTGCAATATAGTCAGGACAATTATTATGATCCTAAATAAATTCATTCATAGATAAAGTCATGAACAAGCCACTTACGTACTATGAATTTTAACATAATGTTATTCATGAGGTCAGTCTAGAAGCAGGGATTAAGATTTACCTGAAATTCTAAACAATAACTGAAAAAAAAAAAATTGTACTAATAGTAAAATCCATTTAAGAAGTCTATGGAGTACCTGAAATTAAATTAATTCCAAAATTAACTTTTGGTAAAAAGTGCTTTAAAGTGACTACCTAAGGAACTTTTCCCATGATATTTCCTTCTACTTATAGAACAATGCTATCCTAAAATAACATACGACATTTAAGAAAATAAAAGTCTTCATTTAATCATGAGAGAGGTTTTTAGATTTGTGATGTACATCATAACCAATGCAACATTCATAAACAGTATATGTAGAAAAAGCCAAGTTCATAGACACAACAGTCAAAAGCAAATTGACATGACACTGTTTCTTGACAGCTTGCAGGATATTGTATTTGTCCGCTTTACAAGGCTTAAACCCAACAATTTGGAAAGAAGCACTTCCCTTATTTCATTTTCTTTCAGCCAACCTCTTGAAAATTGTATGATTTCAAGAAAACATGACATGAAGAAGGAAGAGAGAGGGCTCTCGCATCCACGCCACTTTCCAGTGGGCTTTGCACAAGCAGCTCCCTGGTGCTCGTGGCTGCCAAGCGCTGCCTGTGAAAGTCAGGATGCCAGTGCTGACATGCCTGATTTATGCAACTGCTGCATACAAAATGATTATTTGCTAGTAAATTACTGCTTTTAATCTGCATGTAATCCTTTCCCTCCTATGTCAGATAGACACAGGCTAATCCTTCTATTCATTTACCAGGAAGGTAAACCTTCCTGGGGCGGTGTTTGGGGAAAGCAGGGGAGGGCAGGGAAATTAATAGAAAATAAAGATTTTGGTTCAAAAATGGTAACAAAAGCATCCTTTTTAGAAGATGCATTACCCAATAGGGAAACCACATAAATGTATGTGCTTGCAGTCTCATTCTGGAAATAGATATGTGAGAAGGGACTTCACTTAGTTTATGACAATCCTATTACAGAAATAGATTTAGTTGAAATTCCTAATTTATTGGGGGACTGGAGGATGAAACAGCTGAAAGTTTTGAACTTTGAAGGATATTTAAAGCCTGGTATAGGTGTCAGCAAATTCTTTCATGTGAAAGAATAAGCAAAAATATCTTCTAGCCAAATAAAGATTTTCAAGAGAAAGAAACTGCATGTAGATCAGCCACAGGGATGCTTAAATTGTCGGCTGCTAATGTATTCTGGGATGATCATGTTTTAAAATATTATAACATCTGTTAACCACTTCAGAGAAGCATTAAACTAAGGTTTTTGTTTGCTTCTTTCTTAGAAGCCTTAAAATAGCAAGTTAGGCATAAATTTTGCTCAGTGGATAATGATGGGGTGTTTGCATCAAAATGCATAAGGCCAGAACTGTAAATATATTTAGGAACCTTAGTCATTCAGGTGGACAAGTGGGATTTTCAAGGCATGTGTCACCTTACTGCTTCTGAAAATGATGCTGAGGTGTAATATTCATGTTGAAGCTGTGACTATGCCTTGTGAGAAGACTGAGTGAACAGTTGTACTCTATTCTTAATCATTATCTTTAGGCTGGGTGGTGATGTGACTTCTGTTCTGGAAAAACCCTAAGACTGAAGTTTATATACTAGAAATGCAGATGGGCTTGTCTTCTTTCCAGTTCTTGGATGTTCAGCTGTGACTGGCAGTGAGAGGATACTTCAGTAAGGGCACAGACGTGGGTGGCAGAGAGTGTCCCCCTAGGAAGGGCACTCCTGCCCTGATTGGCCCAGGGCTGCTCAAGAAGAGCTGCAGTAGACACCACAGGGATTGTATTCTCACAGCACTTCCACTGTAATTTTGCACCATTAATGGAGGTCTTGCTTTTAGGACTGAGGGTCTGGAGGTCAGCTAGTACCCTAGGGAGGCGGGAACAATAAGCAGGAGAAATGCAAGGTCACACTGCCTTCACAACCATCTCTTAAGGAACCCTCTGATCTGAATCGTGTGAGGGAGAAAGGCAGGCAGATCAGATTCACTGCAAGGAGATACTGTACTACTTAGTCTGCTTCTACTGAATTCTGGTTTACGCCAAAGTCAACCTTTCAAATCATGTGATCTTGACTAATAAATGACACCATTTTGGCAAGAAATTTAGGGCAATCATTCTTCTGTTTATATTGAGTTTTAGCATGTCAGTGGGTAGAGGTATGAGTATAGTAAGTATAAGGCTTTAGTATTAAGTGAGTATAATACTGGAGTCAATTTTAGAAAAAGAAGTAACAGATATTTGAATCTCTCCACATCCTGTCATTTACAGTCACTTTTTCAACTAATTCTTTTCCCCTCTAACTCTTGAATACCCCTCAGTAACTGGAATAAGCAAATGGTTTTGAGGAATGATAAAACTATTTAAAACTGCAGGTTGTGCCTGCAGATGTGTTTAACAGCCTTTGCTTAGTAATTGCTTTCCTGGGTGACAAGAGATGGCATGGCTAGTTCCTGCCCTGGGACATCCAGCTTTGGGCCATATAAAAATGGCCATTGGTCCTTAAGGATTCCTGAGGAAGTTACTGTCCATAAAATTTTCAGAAGTGACTTTTCAGTAACTGAAGAAATACATGACAGTGGCAGAAGCTGTGGGACCACACAAGCTCTGTCTTTGACTGCCAAGGAGTGATGAATGGCTGCAATAACAGGAACTGCATTTGCTTGCAGAGCAGAAATGCCTTGAAGTTGCAATTTACATACCTTGAGGTATCTTACAAATGCTAGAACCTACTTAAATGATCCTCTTCATTCAGCAATTTTGAGTTCAGTTTAAAAATATACTTGGTCCACTATAACTGTGGGCTCCCAGCAAAAGGTAGTACCACACTGTGTCTTTTGCACTCCCTTCTGTTAGATACAATAATCATACAACTGTGCAACCAGAGGAAAAGGAAAAATAATACACTAAAGAAACCAAAAACAAAAACCACGAAAAAATCCCCCCAAAACCCCACAGCACAGTTTCTGTGACATCTGTGAGCTGATCTGCTTCACTGTGTAGTTTCACAACCTGATATCATGAGTGGAGCATAAAGTAAGAGCTGAGGAAGGGAAACACACTGCAGTTTCACTGGCAGCTTTGGATAGCTCTAATCCTTAGATTCAATTACTGTTATCCTCAGCAAGATGCAGCAGTGCCATTTGCCCAGCTGTTGGGTGCCACAGAGCCACAGGTGCTTTTGCTTCCTTCCATCCTGAAGCCACTGGTGGTACCCTGTGAGCCTTTTTCTGTCTAATGACAAACACTTTTTTGTAGAGTTAGACAAAACAAAGTGACCTGGTTTAGGAACAGGGCAAATTCTTGAAAGATACCTGTAATGTATTTTTTCCCCCTATGTAGTTGCTGTGGAAACGGGCCCTTAAAGATCGTTTCAAATATGTGCGGAGATCCATTGAAGATGATGAGCAAGTCTTGAGGAACAAATGCAAGTTTGGCCACAGGAGAGGGCAGACCAGAAAATCTTCATTTGCTGAAAATAAACTTGATGATATCCAGGGGCAGGTAGAGGTAAGATTTTTGGCACTTAACTGGGTTTGGTCTTTCAACTCCTCTGTTGACAGTAAGGCCACCAGCCAGTAAGGGGGAGAACTGATCTCATCCCATTTAAACTCATTTTGTGTAGAGCTTGTAATGTTGCCAGACCCTTGACTTTTTTCCATTCCTGGAAAACTAGGTATCAACAACAGACCTGATACTGGATACCTTGCACATTTGTTGTCATTTAGAGTTGTTGCAAATTGGACAGAAAATTCAGTCTGTTTTTTTAAATTTTTAAAAGTATTTCTATTCTGCTTTTGGTTATATACCTCCAATTAGAGTGAAAGACAATAGAAAATTATGTCTAATAGCTGAAGCCTGTATACAAATGAGAATACAAAGAGGTATTTGAGCTGGTAGCAAATATCCATATCCTCCTGCCACATTGCACTTTTTAATCTATCTTTGTATTGATGGGTGGTATGGATAGGGATGTTAACAAATCTACGCATGCAGTTGCTGTGTATTCCTTTAGTTAGAGAATTCAGAGTTATCACTATCCAGTAAGTGTCTGAAGCACACCGATTAACTTATACACTCTCATGAATACATTAATGTTCCAGCCATGCTTTGCCAATGCTCCACACACTTCTTTGTGCTGCAATTAAAACATGGTAAAAATTAAATAATTGTAAGAATGTCATAAAGAAGATACGTAAATAGATATTTGTCTTTAGTTTGTCCATGCCTTTCCTGCTATTTACCAGACCCTGTTTTGAGGGGAGCAGGAGTGGTTTATTGGATGCATTTCTGCACGTATTGCCCTTGTGTTTGAAGGTAGCCGTAGTTTCCTATACAAAATGCAAATACATGTTTGGTTTGGTTTTTAGAAGCTTCAGTAATTTCTGTTTATTCCCTTTGGGTTAATGTGTTCAAGAATAAACACTTCCCTTTTGCCTGCTTTAGTTGAAGGGTTTGCAGAGTGGGTGAAGAAACCTGTAACTTGGGTGCAAAACAATAAACAGTCTTGCACACAGTAAAGAAGAAATTATAGGCTTCTGGTTTTGTGTGCCCAGTAAGAGTTAGCCATCCTTTTTCTGCTAAAACTGGGAAAGGGCACATGTGGGTGTTTTCTGTCTTATGGGCTTGTTGAGAAGGGCTTTGGAGTGATCCTGTAGGGACTGCATGCTAAACTTTATTTTTCTATAGAAAGGGTGTAACTGCACTGCACTGTGTATCTGTAGACCACGAATCACCACTCACTTTAACTGAGGCCATCTCTGGTCACCTTTGTTTGCTTTAGAAATTGAAAAAGAATGTTATATCTCTTCTAAAGGCCTAGGCCTTTTTTGCTAGCCTGAGTATTGTAAGCAAATTAAGGGTTAAACTTAAAGGCAGTGAGAGGATGCTGAATATCCCTAAACAACTTTTCTTTTTCTCATTTTGCCTGTATCTTGAACATATATATATATATATAAATAAAATACAAGTATAAATGCAAGAATCAACACTTGTGGGCCCTATTAAGGCCTAAGAATGAGTTCTGTAAGATTGAGGGAATCATAACTTCCTCAATTTTAAATGTTTCTACATTGAAAGCAGAGATGTCTGACTCTGAGATCCTAAATTATGTCACTACATATGTGCAAAACTGAACAAATGTTTAATATTATTTTTAACAAAAGCAATGTGGGGTTTTTCATTCTGTATATTTAGGAACACACATAAAGGCACTTTCCTGCCAATCCTTGGCACTAATTGCTCTATGAAAAATATAAACTGTTAAACAAAGTGTCTTCGTCTCAAAAAATAAATATTTGATCTGGAAGCCAATACCACAGGCAAACCCAAGTGATATTCAAATTACCATTAGCCAGATCCCCTTATCGTCATCCTTTTTCCAAGGCTGGAAGAATGAATCAACCTTGTGTGAGCTAGAAGCCAACATGTCAGAATTAATTAAGGTAAAACGGGGGGGGGGGGGGTGAAATTAATTCCAGATTAAGGAGGTCTTTGGAGAATAGTCAGTGAAGGATTCCTAGTCCTTTTGGGCCACCACACTCTTCTTTAGGTAGGCAGAGTAGGACATTTAGGGCATTACAGGTCAAAGCTGAGTGGCAGAGCTATGCAGATGAGAGAGCACATCTGTTCCCAGCAGATGACCTACTTACCAGTTACACAGCTGACTTCTATATCGAGCTTCAGTTTCTGAGCAGTCATAAGCTGTAACTCTGTCATGTGTGCTTTGTGTCAGTATAGTCTTAGATTATTAATGGTATGAAACTGATAAAAACATTATTTATTGATAGGAAATGTCTCACTGTTATACCTGGCATTTATTTTTATATGAAAAGAGTAATAAAGTTGTTACTACTAATAAAACCCTCAACTAATCTTTTTACTTCTTCATATGAAAATCCAGCTGCTTGCCAGCACAAGCTTCCTGTGATGTTTTGAGCCAGATGATGTCTGCCCCTTAGTCTGCCCAAGCTCCATTACCTTCCAGCAGGCATTCTTCCTTCAAAAGCAGCTTGAGCATACTTGGTCTCCCATGCAAGGCATTGCTTCCAGGTGCAACATCTGTCTATCTCCTCCAGTTTCTTTAAAACATCTGCTGATGTGTTCCTTGTTACAGAGCATTGTATTCAAACGAGATTGAAGAGTAGCTACTCTTTTATGAGTGACTAACATCACATGAAAGGTCTTGAGCAAGTGCAGGGCAGTAGGATGATAGTAAGTAAGCACATAAACCCATGGAGGTGTCTGTCACTAAAGATTTTTATTTAAATGATGCTCCCTACATATATCCATCATGTTGCACCACCAGGGAAAGAAGCTTGGACTATGTCTAACAGACATTAATTTGAGCCTCTGTGTCTGAGGAATATCCAGAATTTTATCAAGAAAGCCTCCATAAGCAGCAAATTTTATGGTTATAGTGTGAGCATCCTCCTCAGTCATTTTCCACAGTCAGCCAAATATCCCAGAGCTGCAGTAATCCACAGAACAATGCTTTGTAATGATAATGGCCTTCATCTGCTCCAAATGGAAGGTACTTTCCATGAGAAGGGTGATCACACTGTGAAAATATATAAGAAAATCAAGCAAGTCAGCCCTCTGCAGCCAGGGTGGGATTACTGCTAAATCAGCCATCCAGTGGCTTGTTCTGGCCAATCTCCTTATTCTTTCTTTAGCATCAAAACCCCTTCCTCTGCCCTGAGGAATTGTTTGGTTTATGGTCCTTCAGGCTATGAGAGAAGCCACCTCCTGCCAGTTGTAATAGGAAGGGCCCTAGACTTGGAGGCACCAGGAGAAACAGAAAGATAGGATCTTCCTGGTCCTTGGCCAAAGGAGTGTCAGAAGGCAAAAGATGATGGAGAGGGAAATGTGGTTAGAGCTGATGATTATCTTGCATACCTTGAGAGCTTCCCAGGCTAGTGACCGAAGAGCAAATTGTCCCTTTCAGAACTTTAAGCTTGGAAATCTTGTCAGTCTTGAGCAGTGCTATTCATGGAAAGCATGACTTCACAATCAGTTCAGTTAGTTGGATACAGAAATTAAAAAGCCCACAGATATCCTGCATGGCTTCACCTGTCAATCCAGAAAGGCATGTGTTTCCCATAGGTCCTGTGTCATATTCTGCAACTTCCAGAGGTTTCTGGGATACCCTTATGATATCTCAAATGCCACTAAATAGCTGTATCTGTGCAGCTGGATTAAGCTCCTTCAATCCATCCCAGACTCTAAATGGGAAAATATCTCAGCAAAGGGACTACCCAAGGGTATCTTAAGTTACCTGAACTGTAAGGGAATATAACAGGCTAGAGGAATGCTAGTAGTTCTTGATCTTAAATAAAAATGGAGAGAGAGTACAGTCCCTCTTCTAAAGCCTCTGATTTCTTACATCCTATGACAGCCTGTTTGTAAGTTCATCAAGGTTTCTCTGAAGCTGTCACACAAATAAATTTGGAGATAGGTGTGAAAAGGAAAAACAGGCTCTGACAAGATATCAGTGAAGATAGTGGTAGATGTTTGCAGATAACTGGGAGTATTTGCTACACCCAGGAGAGCTGGGAATAACATCATGAAAACAATTTATAAAGGGGGCACCAGCAGGCCATGTTCTTTCTGTGTCAATGGGATGGAGAAAAGAAATGTTTTGATGAGTACTTAGACTGGGAGAAGCAGAAGGATTCTGCAGAAACTTTAACTCACAAAGTTGGACATCTATTGATATTATTCCTGCACAGGGAAGATAAGCAGGAATTTGAAATTGGTGAATGTGCAAATCCTGTGCCAAGAGGACTAGAAGAAAAACAGCGAAGACCCCTGACCCAGAAGAAATATCATATGTGCTTGCTTCGGTGATATCATGCAGTACAAGAATGGTGAAGTTTACCCTGTTGGTTTTACCCAGAAATTGTCTTTTCTGATGCAAGGAGGAATTAGGATTAAATAAAGTCTACCCTGTGAGACAGAGTCTCTTTTACCTCAGGTTAGATACATTTGGCAAATTAGACATTTCCTAGGGATATGCCTTTCTTTGAGGTGATAACTAACATCGTGTTTGTCAATGATCTTATGCCAGCGCAGGAGTCAGAAACTTGAAACAAGATTTCAAAGAGTCTAGAAAGAATAGGATTTGGAAAGTGAGGACTGGAGAAAAAGGGAGAAATGAGAAAAAACAACGCAACAGCAAGGGAAAAAGAAAACCAAATGTCTGCAAAATTCTCATAGGGTGAACAGCTTGTGCATGAGATGCAGAAATTATTTTGGCTCAATCTTATGGCACTGTTGGCAGGTACAGTATTAGGTGGCTCTGTACTGAGAATGCCATAGACAGATGAAAGAGGGGTAATAGCACCTTTTCCTCTAAGATTAATGATCTCCAAATCAAGTGTTTGAATGTTTGCATAGAGAGAATATGAGCATGCATATATAAATGATCATTTAATGACTGTAACTGATCTGTTTTAATGTGATTTTTCCACTAAAACTTTGATGTGCATACATCAAACTTTGAGCGTGTAATGTTGCTTAGTTAATATTTTAAAATGCTTTTAAGTCAAAGCAAAAGTTTTAAACACAAATCCCTGGCATACATCTTGCACTCCACCTTCTTATTTATGTCATCCAGTATCTTCAATGTTATGTGAGTTAAACTGTCAAGTACAGGTTGTCTCTTGGTAGAGGAAAACAGATTTTATTCATTTTGCTTATGTACCTTACAAAACCAGAAAGCAGTTGTTGTGATCAGAAATAGACTGACTTATGTGGATTTGAAAGTTTTTGGTTAACACTGGCATGTAAGTCTAGCTCTGAAGTTGCCTGCCTGGCTCAAAAGGGTAATTATGTGTAATTAAAGCAAAGCCTGCTATAATTAAACATCTAATTTGAGTAAAAGTCGGTATGGATCCTGCTGATGATTACATGCTCATTTTGTTCAAAAGCAGCCTGTCCATGCTTCACCTGTCTTTGTGTTCAGTGTCTTGATGTGAGAGGTGGGGCACGGTTGTGGCACCTTCTCAATTCTCTCTCACCATCCAGAACAAGAAGATGGGTCTTGAGCAGTGTCCAGTTTACAGCCTGCCTTTCAGATTCATGTATTCCAGACCAATTTCCAGTGTTTTAGGGTTTTTTTTTTTTTTTTTGAGCAGATCTTCACTTTTTAATTGTCATAGCCTATTTTGATCACTCTTCCTGATATAAAACACCCCAATGTTCATCACAGCAAACATCATTCTGATGAACCTAATTGTCACTACAGGAAAAAGGGCTGTCCCTTACAATGGTGGTATTAAAAACTGTTCTATACACTGTGCTTTTATGATGCCTTGTGTCTGTGCGTGTTCCAAAATAGCAAGACCCACTTTACAGTATTCAAATATCAAGAAAAAAGATTCAGATTATGCTCACTTAAGAAACTGTGAAAGCTGTTTCTCACCCTGAAGAAGTTCTAAAAGCCAATTAATGGCAAAGATTATTCCAAACAAGGGTCCTAACTACTGTCAGGCTTTCTTGTGTAAGTAGCTTGATCGTTGATGATAACTAATGCAGGTAGACTCAGCAATCAAGAAGTGTTAGCAGCATCAATGCTCTTAGCAATAACATGACTTGGAATATTCATTGGCATCTAGCAAGGAAACTTTGAAATGTTTTAGTAGAAGAAAATATTATGAATAGCTGCTGGGAGCTTACAAGAGCAACAGGAATGAAAGACAGTGGACAGACGTCCCAATGTATGGTGCAAAAAGGACCTCCCATTCAGTGCCGACACCACTGAACCTGCCTGCACAGCACTGCTGTTCCAGGAGATGGTTCTCATCACCGTCACATGCTTTTTGCATTGCTTTCCCACAGGCAGATTAGTCTCCATCCAAAGGAGTTGCCTCAAAGAAATATTCCCAGAGCATCCCATGTGAGGAACTTGGATCACTGACTGGCAGAGAGCAGACCAACAGCATGGAGTAGTGTCCTCATATCCGTCTCTTTAACTCCTCTGCTCCTATTTGAATTTACTCCTTCAAATTGAGGAGCCAGTAGGTCATGTTGGCATTTTTCAAAAAGGAGATTTTGATCTTTGTCCTTAGCAATAGTTAGGCAGCATTTACCATTCAGGAATTGGTGTAAACCCATGTCAAGAGCATGAGGTGTCTGCTGTCCACCAGAGGTGCTTTCATCACTCTGTGATTAGGCAGTCATGTTACTTTGGTGTTGACATTCATGTCCTTTATGATTTATGATTCTGGCTTTCAACAGTAACTGAACACTTAGACCTTGGAGATCACATCATGCATAAGAATTACTCCCTTTTGCCTTGCAAAGTGATGGAGCAGCTTCACTGTGTTGGCTGTGACACTATTTCTTATAAATGCCCTGCTAGCTGGGGCTTTTTTACAAAAATGTGCTAATACAGTCTTGTATCTTGGAATGAATTAAGATCCATCAAAAGGAACTTTAGGAACTGGGCCTTTATTTAAAAATCTGCCTCTGACCAAATTACTATCCTCTTGCTTTGGGAGATAGGAGAAATTGAGGATTTGGAGTCTAGTAGTTTTATGTTTGTATGTTTTCTTGCTTTGACGTGAGCATCTTAACACAATCTACTTGAATATGGTTCCAAGTAGAACTGTGAATGTCAGGTGGGGGGTCACTGTCAAAAGGCATCTGGAGCACAGGCAAAGAGCCTTACAACCTGCGTGGCTCCCAGACCTGGTGTTTTCAGTCACAGATACCAGAGTTGCCAAGAAGTGGAGTGTTTGCAGGCTTGGGCACTAAGGGATGGGATCCCTATTGCTGTCACCCTTTGAGTGAGAATCCAACAGAATGAGTAGGAGCCTTGGCAGTACCATCCTGCAAGCTAGGGCTCGGTTACCCTGACAGACAAGTACTGGGTATCCTCTGCTTACCTCATGAACTTCCTTTCTGCATCCTTTTGCCATTTTCTCTGTTCTGCTGCATGTCTCATGAGCTTGTGATGAAATGTCTTTAAATAAGAAGCTGCCTTTGAGATAAATTCTCATTTGTTCCAGAAAAGAATATTCTTTTAATCAAAATTTTATTGTTTGAAAAGAAAGCAAATCCTTTACACTATAAGTATGTACATTGCTAAATAAGACAAAAACCTGTAGAGAAAAATAATTAAATATCACCAATTAACACTCTTATTGTTGTAACTGAAATAGGTGTTAATGGTGACACAACTGAAAATCTAGCCAGAGGAGTTGGGTGACCTCAAGAATGAAGGATTCCTCATTAAATGAGGATTTTTTTAAAGTTCTGTCCGGCATATATGCTGAACAGTTAGCTCTGGCTTCTTCAGACACTGAGATGAGAGATCCTGGCTTTGGTCTAGATAGGATTGCTTTTGAATGGTATTGAAATAACTGAGCTTTAACCTTATGGTCAAATTTTACTGGAATATTGCTGTGCTGTATCTAGCTTTCTCGCTTTGATGGCTGAAGTAGAGAGGATCTAGAGTCCTCTCTAAATAGGAATGTGGTAGGCTGATAGAGCAGTTCAGTAACCAGCTTCCCAAACTCAGATAAAACTCAAAATAAAATATTTTAAATCACACTTGGAATCATTTTCCAATCAAATGGGTGTCCCACTGAGAAAACTTATTACCCCTAAAAGAAAGCCACATCTCACCTTTCCACTTACCTTAAAAACCAACGTGTTCACAAATGAAGAAGTTGGGAAAGCTTACAGATAGTGATTGCTCTAAGCAGGATGAACACTGCAAGAAAACCAATTTTAACACAGACCTCTTCTTGTGTTACTCACAGGTAATAGATGATTTACACTACAAAGTTTGGCCTTCCATTGCTACTTTTCCCCCCTAAAAGATAGGTATGACAGCAATTGTCCCTTATACTACTGCCGTATTTCTATTGGTAGCATGCAACTGCTGCTGCTGAAAATGTCAAATGGTCTCCTTTAGCTAATTAATAATAGTATTAGCTAAACTAGCTCTCAAGGACAGAGCTGACTACATGGAAAGTCCATCAAATTGAGTAGTGTTGCCTTGACAGGGGGGATGGAGATAAACTGGCAAAAGGGTCACAGCTTCTTCTCAGTGTTTGTTTCTAAGCAACCCAGTCAGTCAGTCTGTGGATACAGCACAATGGGTCGAGTTGTTTTGCTTTCTTGTCTCTGTAAGTAAGACACTGAAGGTCACAGGCCCTCAGGGAATGAGCCACCATGGTCCACATCAGCTGCCTGAAGGAGTTCCTGCTTTACCCACAGGAGAAACCAGTAATGAAAGTTGTTTGGAGTCACAGACTTCAAGCTAGCTCTTGCACAGTGTGAAAAACATAAATGTAATTTAAAAGCCCCAACAACTGTCCAAGTTTGCACGTGTGAGAATGCATGAGCATCTTGAGACTGACAAGAACGGGCCAGCCCTTGGTTCTATGCAGTGGTCACAGTGAAGCAAG
Organism: Dasyornis broadbenti; assembly: GCA_013397935.1. Lineage (NCBI taxonomy): Eukaryota > Metazoa > Chordata > Aves > Passeriformes > Dasyornithidae > Dasyornis > Dasyornis broadbenti. The sequence continues at coordinate 2,912,621 of VZRN01000256.1, forward strand.
GGACAGTCTGTCCAGCTTAGAACAAGTTAGCAGGTTAAGGAACAGATGAATGGCCCCATGGGGAATGTGTGAATACTAGGATGGTATTCACAGTAGTAACCAATATAAATTACATACCAGAAACCATCAAAGGCTGATGCAGGAAGCTTGCAGAAGTGACACACCAGCAGCAAAACAAAACTCTAATGACTGTGAGTGATCTGATGGAGATTTACATAGAATTCTTTTTGTGGGTTTCTGCCTCTCCTGCACTGGTTATAAAGGCTTTCTCACCCAGGTGAGAAGCAAGAAGCCTGATGCTGCTAATGAGCAGGAGTGCTCAAGATGTGCTCCCTAGGTACAGGAGGGCTGGCAGAATATAAAGCCATACTAGAAAAACCAGACAGATTTTGCAAGGATTCTCAGTAGATGAGTTCAGATGATCACATTACCGGGACCATTCTTCATGGACAGCATCAAGCATCTGTAGCAGATTGGCATGTCAGTAAAGGGGTAACAGAATAATTCACTAAAATGAGCATTTCCAGGACCAAGTATTTGTGCATAATTTTCAGTCATGTCCAAGGATAAAACAGGTAATTTTCTAATTGTGATGCACAATTTCTCTCATGAAACATGATACTAGATAATTGGAGATAGCTAATTTGATGCCAGTTTCTAGAGTTTCAGGAGAGAGCTAGAGAACATAAGGACCAAGAAACCTTCTGTCTTCACTGGCCAAGTTGGCAAGAACTGTAATGCAGACCCAAGAGATGAACACATTAGGAAGGAATCAACAAAGTTTCAGTAAACAGATAAAATTCTTCACAAATTCATTCATTCTTTCAAGTATTCACCAACCCTGAGGACACAAGCAATCCAGCTGATAAAGTTTACTTTAAATTCAGAAGAGATTTTAGCACATGCCTTTCAAAGGCTCTTAGAGGATATAATCTGAGGGGATAAGCAGGAAGGTCCTCAAATGGATAAGCAGTTAAAAGACAGAACAAACAACGCTATGCAGAAATAGTTGCTGTTTACAGTGGAAAAGATTATGAATGCTTAGTTAAAGCAGTTCAGTATATTTCTAAATGATGTGGAAAAAGTAGAATAGTTGGCAGATTACATTTTGTGATGCTACCAAGGATACTAAAGACAAAGACTGAAGAATCGCAGAAGGACCCCATGCTACTGATTTCCAGGGGAAAAAGCCCTAGCAGATAAAATTCAGTTCTGATAGATGAAAAATAAGGCACAAGGAGAAAATTCAGTCCTAACAACACTTATAGTGATGGGCTTGGAGCTTATTAGTACCATTCACAAGTGCTGTTTTTATAATAGGCCAAAGAATATTTGGCACAATGCTAAGAAGCAGTCAAGAAAAAATATGTTGATTACACAGAATTATTTAAGAAAGAAACAAAAGGCAATGCATTATTCCAGTCTATGCCCCTGTGCTGTCCCAGTATTTCAACAAGTACTTTAAGTTATACTGCACCTATTTCATAAAGGCTACAGTGAAATTAGAAAATATACAAAGACATGGGTAATTGAAAGTATGGACCAGCTTTCATGTGTGGAATAATTAAACGGCTTAGGATGGTCTTAGCTGGAAAAGAGATGGCTGAAGACAAAATATGACATCTCTAAAAAACAACAGGGGCAAGGAGATGGTGAACAGGTTTTGAATCCAGTATGATAATTAGAAAGCAGAAGTAGCAGGAGAAAAACAAATAAATGCATTTCCTCTGACAGTGCACAGTTAAACTGCAAATTTAAGGCAGGATTTTGTGGACGGTATGTTTTTACAAGAGCTAGAAAAATTACTAAGAGAAGTAATTGAAGGAGAAGAAAATCTACTGAAGGCTAATAAATATAAAGACATAACCCTTGGGAGTCCACAGATCCCAATGTAGTGAAGTCTTGACAGAACTCAGGGAAGTACCACCATACACCCATCATTTATACTTTTTCCCAGCACCCTTCCCAGGCAGGTAGGGCAGGGTATGGTACTAGGTTGTCTGATTTCCCACCTCTGCTCCTGTGCACTGAGGAAGAGGCCAGGATTGCCTTCGCAAGCTGATCACAAACAAACGTGACTTTTGCAACACAGCAAAGACTGAAATCCACTATTAGAAAGAGTGCAGACTGTGCTAATACAGAAGCCTAGCAAGGGCCAGGGAGTACCTGCAGGGGTCACATTAGATAATCTGTCCTGCATGCAGAGTTTATTTTCTTCTGTGATGCCAATGGCTATTGGAATCCATGGACATATACTAGGAGGGAGAGTTTTCTCACTGCGAACCTTGTGCAATCATTCTTGGAATATCACATGCATGATTTTTAAGAAGGATGTTAATTAAACTGGAAAGTTTAATTGCACATTCAGAGCACTGAGAAGTGGTTTGGGATCTTGTGTGTTTCACAGCTCTGTGTCGGAAATGTTCTGGGGAACAGTATGAAGTGTCTCAACTCCCTCAGGCATTGACCCACAGGCCACCCATATGTGTAGTCACAGCTGCATCAGTGACAATACAGACAGGAAAAGCCGATGGCAACGCAGCCTGAGGATGGTAACTGCATTAACTGTGCATCTCTGTGTCCCCTCAGCTTGTTTCAATGAGCAAATTCACTGCACCCTCTGATAGGTAAGCTACACAAACTCAGGCTACTCCCGCTGGTGTACTGCTTTGGGTAGCCACTCCTCCTCTTAGTAATTACTGGCTTTGGAATTACATCAGGGAAAACAACGACAATTTTAAGGAAAGTTGTTAACCCTCTTCAAGTACAAAAATACTTTTTGAAAACACTAACAGTCAAACCGCTCGAATAATGGTTTTCAATAAGAGTTTTCTAAAGTCAGCTGGCCTCCTTTGGGGGTGAAAACTCCAGCTGCATAAATGAGAAAGTTAGTCGTCCTGCTTTTAGGACCTGTATGGGTTAGAGAAAAATACTATTTCTCTTGGTAATACAGAGTTAATATTGCAAAATGCTGAGTTGTCATTAGAACTGACCACTCATTTCCAATAAACCACAATGAGACAAACCAGACACAGGGACAGGAATTTCATGATTAGCCTCAAACATGCAATTTGAGCGTGGGGGACATGGCTGATAGGTACAGTTTTACATGAAAACAGACCTTAGTCTAACTATTAGGATATGAGGGTGAGTTCAGGGAGCTGGAACTGAAACCACACTACACTTTCTGCTGAGCTTGACTACACTCACATCACAGAGGTCACATCAAATGGCACAAGCCAAAAAAGCTAAATAATCAGATAAAAAGGCTGATTTGTTACAATTCTGTCCTTCACTTCTTGATAGGAAGAACCTGTTCATCTTAAAGGCAGTAAAATGGATTTACATATTAAGTGGCTTAATCAAGAATATACGAAAACTCAGAGGAACTGGGAAGAAGTGGATAAGAGAATGAACGCAACAATAGAAATACGGAGAAAGATGATCAGTGACAAGGCACCTTTAAAAGATATTCTTAGACTATTTCCTTTCTTAAGATGCCCTTATCAGGTAACAGAGCTATTTTTAATAATGACATTGAATTCTGTGTTATAGATGTGATACATCTGTAGGCATGTATTTTACAGGATGCTTCCAGCAAAGTATCCATCAACATTGTTCTCTTTAATCTAACTCATATTTTTGCAGCTAATCCCATTTTGAAAGGTTCACCAGCTCTATGTTAAAGGTGCCAGACACACCTCCAGTGGATTATTTGAAGTATTTTGGTGTTCCATGATGTATTTCTTCCTTGCTTTGAAAAGGAATGAAATCACCCTCTCAAGTTTATAATCTTATTTAACTGAGCTAGTTTTATTCTGTCTTCAAAGTGCATGGATTGTTTACAGTTTTGGTTTTGAGGTTTGCAATATCAAATATTTGTTTTCCTTTTAGCTTTTTAGGGAGTTCCAGCTTCTCACACACATGGACATTTATAAGAAAACAGTCGAGATTTTGGAGATTTATTCAGAAAACATACTGTCCTTGTATGTGGTGAGGAATAATCCAATTAACATTATGCTGCAAGAAAATCTGAAGCAGCACACAGAGGAAGACGTTCTGAAATGTCAGTACAAATCTCCTATGCTCTGAATAACAGAGTTTTGTTGTAGCTAATTGTTCTTATGTAACTAAACTAGTTTCAATTGTAATGCAAAAACATTTAGAAAATGTTACAGCTTCTTTGAAAATATATATTGATGGGGAAGCATTGAGAATACAAGCTAATAAATTAGTAGGAAAATTAAGTCAGTCAAGTATTGAAACTTTTTTCTACTGAATAAAAGACTGCACATTTGATAAATTTAGTAATTACCTTAAATAAGTATTGCAAGATGAGCAGAAGTATGTATTTTGAGATAAATAAAAGAGTGCTTATTATTTTCTAAAAATACCCACAGAAAACCAATTTTCTGCTTTAGAAATGGCAGATAAAAAGACACAATTTCCTTTAGAAAGCAAGTTTCTACGGTTAAAATCTTTATCCCAGTAAAATTAAAGAAGTAGCTCCCACTAACCATTTCAGGCACCTCACCTCTACAGAGAGACATTGCAGGAAAAAGGTCACAGACTGGTTCCTCTGGTGAGGTTCATGTACCTCAGCATGTTTGGCTCCCTGGCTGTGGGGGAGCAAACACCACACACCTTCTGTCACTCAGCTCCTTTCAGCCTGGGGAGTCTGGGGAGTGTGGTGCTGCAGGGACAAAACCTTTCAAGCAGTCACTCAGAATTGCTCATCTTCCCCAGCTGCTGCTGTCTGTGCCCTAGCTTACCTCTCTGAGAAGTGCTCCTTAGACTCACTTTCTAGCAAATAGGCACAATGCCAGGATGTCAATCCAAGGTCACACGATATGAACACACGTGTTTCCTATTGCAGTTTCATTCCATTTATTGCCAGATCAATTTTGAAAGAAGCAAGCAGCATAGGTTAAAATACTGGAGGTTTCCTTAACTAAGATTAAAAACAGGAGTACTCGTGATAGATTAAAATATCTCAAGGAACAGTCAAATCCAGAAAGCCTTTATGGACTTTCTGTTTATAGCTTTGGCCAACAAAATCTATGGACATAGTAAGTAATTTCTTCTTTTCTTATACAGTCTGTCCACAGAGATTTTGATCCATACCTTAGTAAAGTCCCAAGGCTTTTACATCTCTGTTTTTCTCTCACAAACAACTTGACCTGGCACTAGATAATAAATGTATGGCAAGGTAAGGTCAGTGAAACACGACACCAGCCTGACCTACAAAATGATGTTATAGTCAGTAACAGCTGAACCAGAGGAATAGCAGGTACGAGGTGCCAGGAGGCTCTGCGGCACCAGCTTGTACCACAGCCCTCAAAGAAGAGTCCTGTGGCAACAGGACTCCCCAGACATTCACTTTACTGGGGAGAGAGCAGTTTGGGGAAGGGCAGTGGAGGCAGGAAAACTACTCAGCTCACAAACTCAACTAAAAGCAACCCAAAGGCCAACTTATTGTGGGAGAAATTGAATCTTAGTACTGAGTAGCAAAGTTCCATGAATGATTTGAATGCTAATGTCCATTACCAGCTGAGGTGTCTAAATATTCACTGTGGTACAAACTACTCTTCAAAGTGGCCTGAACAAAAGCTCCACTACTGAGCTGTTAACCATTACATAGGCTGCAATCTGTTTAACCAGCAGGATACTATAGTGCCAGAAAATTTCCGTATGTAATTTAGCAGAAATCCTTGCCTTTGACAGATATGAAAATGACTGCTACGTGTTTACTCCTGCCAGAGGTCTTTGGAGATGATTCCAGCCTGTTTGCTGCAGTGAACGAGGAGGTAGGAGACAGAGCCCCAGCAGCCTTGGTCTTCCTTCTATCACCTGTGTAGGCACATCACCTTGCCTTTTGGCAGCTCACTTAGTTCCTGGGAAGAGATGACATTAGCCTGCCTTTTGAGTAGAAATACTCATAGAAATACTACCTACCTTCAAAGCAGTGTTATCAGGCTTACTTAATTCTCTGACCTGTTCACCACAGCAATGCTGTGGCATTATTTGAAATACTGTTTTTTGAAATTTAGGTAAAGGCAGTGACACCAGTGTTGGAAGTGAAAAATCCCTTCAATGTGAATTCATGCGAGTTTGCCCTGTACATAGAAAGGCAAGAGTTAGCCCAGCTCGATGACTGCACCATGGCTCTGGCTGCGCTGGTGGCAGCATTCCATGTGTTTGATATTCCGTGCCCAAAGAGAATCCACAGGACACTGAACTTCTTGGAGTCCCTGGTCTTTGAGGTGAGGAACCCAACATGCCTGCCCACCCCGGTAAAGACAGGGCTGGAGGCACCCAAGCATCCAATATCTGATGGTGCACCCAGCACTCCTCTCAGGAGCATTTGATATTTTGTCAAAATAAATCAACTTGTGCCATTCTTTCTAGTGAAAGTGTATGTATATTTAAAAGTTAAGTTTAGAAATGCCCTTTTTATTGTACTGGCTACTTCATAAAAAAATTTAAAACTTGAGCAGTTTGATATTTTAATGTCATTTTAGAGCAGTCTAGAGATAATAAAATTTTCTAGATTACTTCATGTGTTATGTATTATTTTTCTATATGGAGCATTTGACAAATTCAGATAATATTTTGATTGTCAGAATTAAAAAAACTTTGTGAGCCAACACGAACACTTCACTGCTTTAGATGGTAATACAGTTAATGTTTTGAAATGGCACAAATTAAACATTTACTTATCACCATTACTTAATAATATTATGATTGCTAAGAGCCTAATATAATAATTTTTGTGGTTTAAAATAGTGGGCCTGATTTTTAATTTGCAGGATGACTTTTCACTGGTTTTTTGCATGAAATGTTTTGTTTGAATATTAATCCTGAATTTACTAAATAGGGATTCTATGAGCTCTCAAAGTAGCACGAATGACTTCTCTGGGATGCTGCCATGTGCTCTGGTAACCACAGCTCTGGTGCTGGAGAGGGAATGCCTCATTTTGTTTCTGAATTTGTTCCCTGGAACAAATGGTCCTTCTCCACATGGTGACTCTCTGTCTGCCCACACAGAGTGGAGGCCCTCTCCTCTCTTCTTCTACAGCCTTCTCTTTTTGCCAACACTCTCAACTTCGGCATGTCTGAGAATCCCAGGGGCTACTGTCTGGCAGAGCACGGCATTGGACAAGTGCCTGGTGATAGACAGCAGCCAGCAGCCAGGACCCATTGCATTAATTAGAAATAAAAAAATGGCTTCTTATTAAAACACCGCATTCTATTAGAGACCAATCTCCCACCAGCTCAAAAAATATCAGTGTAGGCAAAGCAGCATGTGTGGTCATGATGATTCTTTAAACACTCAAACACATAGCCTGGAAGATGACAGCAGCTTTGTTAAAGCTTGGCTGTGCAGGGGTGACTCCAAGGCAGTGTTTACAGTGGGAGATCCTTCAGGATGAGAGGAGATGGCTGCATTTAATGGCCAAACGCTCTTGCTATAGGCTTAGGATTTTTCACATGGCTCTCATGGAATGCAGGGAATACAACCTTTACCAGTGTGATGGCTGGGCGACCACCAACAGAACACCAAAACCGCTGTCAACTGCTATTTCAAAGATTCAGTAAGTCTGATGAATGGTTTTGGTTTCCAGTGTAATTTTTATAACAGAGTGGGCTACACTCAATTACCTCATCACATGGGATATAAAAGTAAGGATTATTTATGACCTCACTATTGTATGTGATAGCTGCATGAATAAAAGATTGGACTCAAGTGAGGTTTATTCTACATCTTGTAAACAGTATTAATTCAAATCCATTTCTTAAACCACAGTACTTTGTAAGTAGTTCTTTATAAAAATTCAGGGAGGTGTTAACATCCCCAAGTATTCTCTGCCGAGCTGCAAATCTCTTCACTGGTTATCACTGCAGGCTATAGACCTGGCACACAACACAGACACAGAGGGTAAAGCAAAATAAACTACATGGAAGGACAGAATGAAAGAAAACAGAAGAATTTTGCATTTTACTGATCTGCATGTGCAGCTTCAGCTGCTGCCGGTGACAAAGGCCAGGGCTATAAATGGGATTCTGATTGTAATGGCCAGGGGGATGTGAGCCTTGGGAGTAAGTGTTAAGGGAGAGGGCACACAGCAGTAGCCAAGTTGCTCTTTTAAAACTCCTGCCCACTGAGCAAAAATGAGGAATTACTCCACACCACACCACACCCATCAGGAGCAGCTGGGTTCATCCGAGGATCCTGGGCACACACAAAGGTAACAGAGGCTCCAGTTCAGGTTTTATTTGTATTGTAGTACAATAAGAGTGCAATTTGAATGTACAAATATTGAACAAAATGTAAAAATATTATTTATGCAATGCTGTGGAAGGAAATTAACAGAGCAATGCAACTTACTTCATACTGACCCTGTTTCACCTCATATTATGGCAGGTACCAGTCACCTACACGATTTGGAAGGGACACAGAGTGAAAACTTAAGAACTCCAGCCAAAGAGAAGCCTAGCAAAAGCTGTGGGAAGATGTAACATTCTCCCAGCTGTGTGCAACGGAAATACTCTGTTTGTTCTCAGCTCTAAAGCTGAGCAACTGGCCACTGCAGCACTACATAGAGGGCTGCCAAAAAGCCTGATCCAACTCTTCTCTCCTTGCAAAAGTAACATTTTGGAGCAGTCCTCAGTATAGAAGTAGCCAGGCTTTCTCCCATATAAAGTGCATCTGGTTTACATCTTACGTATACATACCAAGTGCAACGACTTTCCCTGACAAATCGTTACAATAATCCTCCAAGAAAGGAGGTTGCCTCACCTCAGTACCTGCTGGTGTTGTCTGCCGCCTGCTAATGACCCAGTGAAATGCATGCATTTTACACCTAGGATGTGCTTGTGTAAGCAGCATTTAAGTATCCTTTTCCTCGTGCTTTGCCTTTCCCACTATGTCTTATTCATTTACAAATCAGAGTCTTCAGCTAGAAAGTGGTGGGTGAATTAGTTCTCCCACCACTGGGAAAACAAATGTCTGTTGAATATGAAGCCAGGGTAGCAGTCCTAGCTTGAGCACAGTTTTCCTCCATTGTTGTGGTAACTATGCTGAAGACTGGGAAATGCAGACATGATTGAATGTAGTTTCTTTTTTGCTAATCTCCTTGCCTCAAAATACTCCTATTTTCCACAATGTTCTGAAGGACTGTAGCAGGCTCCCATGTAAATGTCTGGGACTCTATTTCGCAGCATAAACAAAAAGTCTTCTATGAAGTCAAACTTTATTTTTCAGTTGCAGCCTTCTCTATACTGTTTTTTTGATAAAATACATTAAAGATGCTGGTGGCAAAACTCACGTAACATTTTTGTAATCGTGCAAAAGTAAAAACATTCAGTTATCAAAAAAGCATTATAATTTCAACCCCAACAAGGTTTGTTTTGTTACAAGCAAACAGACAGTTTTATTATCTGTAAAGTAATATGCTGTAGCATAAAGTGTCACATATGTAACATTAAGTGTTTCATTTTTAAACTATGGCACAAATACACATTAGCCATAACAGTCTCATCTGGCTACCTGTAGCCTAATTTTTGGCTAATCAGTTTTTATTTTGATAGAACGAAGTAAAAGCTTCTGAAAAGTAAAATGGGTACATGAAGTACAGTTCAAAGATCCTTAGAAAATATTAACGTTCCCTTATATAATACAGCATAAATAATTAATGAAGGTTTTCTTGATGTCCAGAGAGAGTCAGGGATCCTAACCATCCATGGAGAATTAGCGCCATTAGTTTGGTAAATAAGACCAGCTGACTCGGTTGTTACACAGTACCTTCTCAAAAGCTTGAACACTTCCCAGAAGGATTCAGATGTGTACTGGCTCTAGGAGAATATAAATAGTCCACCACTGCTGAACTTATGTTTCTTCCTTTCTGAGAGTCCTTACTCAACATTTCTAGTGAGTCTTTGTGCTTTGAATAAAACATGAGCTCCAGTGGAGAAAGCTGGTTCGTGCACATTTTCCATTATCTTCAAAGTTCATTGTGTGAGTTTTTCTCTGCAGCTTTGAACATCAGAATGGAATTAAAGATTTTTAGGGCTGGTCCCAGTTTAATGCTCATTATTTTGACTATGTCTGATTGGGTCATTAGCAGAAATGCTTCTCCATCAATTTGCTTTAAAAGAAAAACACACAAAGCTATTAATAGGTCTGACAGTGCAGCAGTATAAACGTTTCAGAAAACATGAAAAGAAAAGTCCCAGCAATTTCAGACAAAGTTAAGGACTGAGTGAATAAAAGCACTTTCAAATGCTTTCAGGAGAGCTTTGATTTCAACCTTTAGACAGATCAGCTAGTCCAAGAAAACAGGATGATCTTCTCCCTGCTTGAAAACAACCATCTGGCTAATTTTTAGCTAAACAGTTCTTATTTTCATACTGACAATATAAAACCTATTGAAAAGTAACATGGATAAATTAAGTATAATTCAACTATACTGAAGCACAGCAATGCTTTTAAACATCTTAGCTGTTCCTTTTATGCAAGAATCCATAGGGAAAGCTTCTGGATTTCACTCCCAGCTACAGAGCTGGAATCCCCTTCAGGCCACCACTTTCTGCTCACTAAATAGCAAATTGAAATGAATTTGATCCCAGATGAAAACAGGAGCCAGGCTAATAATTGCCTCTTTGACACAAACACAACAGAGCTTTTCAAAACACGGAATATTCTTTCTGCCAGCTTTGTAGTGTTGCTATTTTGCTGAACGTTACAAATGAAAATTCTCCTGCAAGCAAATCACTGTCTCAGCAGGAGTGCTAAATCCGAATAGGAAGAGCTCCAGGGCCCTCATTCCAGGGGCTTCCCTGCGGCCAACATTTTCCATGTAACCTTTGGGTCACTTACACATCTACAGGTAAACTTTCAGTGGAAGTAAGTTGGATAGCTATGCATAAAATGCAACTGTTGTTAAATTAGGAGCACCGCTTAGCCTCAAAGATACAAATCTGAGATAAAAACAGTCTAAATTTCTGTAGGACTAGAAAACAAGTTTTCTCAATCAGATATACTGCAAAGCACACCCCAGCACTCTAAGCTGAGGAACACTGCAATCAAAACAGCATCATGTGGTCACCCACAATTACTTTCTACTCATTTCATGCACAAAGCCAGACTAGGTGGGCTCAGAACTTGAAGTGTGTGAATTTGGGGGTGCCCAGATAAAAAGCTGAAGCATCTTAACAGAAGCAGGATGAAGGTTCATTTCCACAGCAAAAGTTTGAACCAGCATCTTCTGCCTACTGAAAGACCAACTGATGTCACCCAGCCCATGCCTCAATGACCTCATTGACCTCAGTGGGGGAGGTTTAATTCACCAGTCACAGACAAAGCCTGAGAAGCTGAATCCTAGGGAGGGGAAGTATTTTCTCACATCTCTGAGAATGAAAGTGTTAAGGATTCATCCATCTCGCAGCAGTGCTGACTTGATTAGCAATATGCACACTTTTATTCTTAAAATCATTGATGAGACACCCTAAGTGACATAGGGGATGATCTAGGTTTGAAGAGTAAAATGCCCAACGTCTGAGCAGGTGCAAAATGCCCAGAGATGCAGCCTGTCAGCCCTTTGATATGCAACTGTAATAGTCATTACAATCTACAGCACAGCCTGAAAACTTCTGTTGCAGGAGATTAGCAGGGCCATCTGTATGCATTTTCCTCAGGAGGTGCCTTCTCAAGTCAAAGTGCCACAATTATTTTTTCACTTGAAAGGCTGGCTGACTCTGCCCCGTTCAGGTCACCTGGCTGGGATAAGCACCTGAAGTATTCACTTTGGCATCTGTGATCAAACTGCCTTCTTGAAGCATTAACAGGAATAACAAACCTCTGAGTAGAAAAGAAAAAGCCAGCCTAGTTTATACCAGCCTAATGTACCTAAAAGCTCTAACAACAATCTTCTCAGATGACGGAAATGCACACCTGGCGTGCTCATGAAGCGAGGACATGCTCCTTCGAACCTTATCAGAACCTTCAGATCCTCTCACTTCCTGCTCACTCAAATCATGTTCATAAACTGGCTATATCAGGAGGAAGAGCATCAATAGCTACGTGTGCTCAGACAAGATGCAAAGTTTTAAGAGGTGGTTATCTTGAACCACTGTTCTGCTTTATTTTACTTATTTACATCCCGCAGAACTAAAATAAAATACTTGCTTATAAATTTCCTCCAACCAGATCGAGAGAACAGTAGTAAATAATGAAGTTCATAAATCATTTCAGTTGGCAGGAAAAAAATTGGAAATGCACCTGGCTGACACTTGGCTAGTTTTCTCTTTACTTTCACAACCTGAAAACCAACCTAATCTTCCATACATTTGCATCTGACTTTGTGGCATTGAAACAGGTTGCCCAGGGTGGTGGTGGAGTCACCATCCCTGGAAGTGTTTCAGAGGCATCTGGATCTGGTGCTGGTTGATACAGTTTAGGGGTTACAGGGATGGTGCTGGGTTGGAGGGTTACACCTAATATCTTAAAGATCTCTTCCAACTCTGACAATTCTATGATTCCATACACTTCATCCTACTAATTTATACTTATTTCTACCAAGCTTTGCTGTCTCTGTCTTTTTGAAATAAAATTCACCCACCTCATCTTTAAACACTTTGCCATGTTCTTCACATCCTGGTAAACTTCGTATAAATTCAGAGACCTGCCACCAAAGATTAAAACAAAAGATTTAGTAAGACTTGTGTTTTCTCAAAATAGTCCTTAAGGCTGACAATCATTAAAATCTTCTAGCTATTGTTTTTGCAGTCTCATATTAGGTGTTCCACCTTCTTCTGTAAGTGCATGGAGTCATGCTTTTTTTCCTCTAATTAAATGAGATCCAGCTGCCTCAGGTGCAGAGAACAGCCACAGGTACTTCTGAAAGTAAAGCCATGACAAGACTCTGTCTGTCCAAGCATTGTTACATACTTGAACAGAGGCAGGGCGCTAACCTTAAAATCAGGAGTTATGGCCTGACCATATCCACACTGTTTCTCTCTGCACTATATGCTCACCCTCCAAAGCAGTGTGCCACATCCAAACTATGCACCAGGAACAGCTTCTTGGTTCATGCAGACCCCTACACCATTCCTCCAGAATCTTTGTGTGGGGACTAGATGTTGGTAGTGGAGACCATGAACACCTGATGTGCTGGGCCATACATTTAGCACTTCTCTTTACAACACCAGTGAAGATGTTTATTTATATAAATATATATATATGTGTATATATATAGCTACACACATGTATCTATCTGTATCAATACACATACTAATTAATCTATCTGCTTCCAGGGCTGGATGGCAGCAGAATGGGCATTTTGGGGATCAGTTACATTAGGTCTGACTGAGTCTAACCCTCGTACTCATGCGTTTTCCTTAATCTGTGGGGATAATCTAAAGCTCTGAATCAACCTTCAAGGACAGTGTTAGTAAAACAGGAGATAAAGGGGGAACCTACCTCATCTGTACTCCACTTCGAAACTTTACTGGCTGGGATCCCAGCTACACTTGGAAGGAGCTTGCTCTGCTGTTCCCAGCGCAAGGGTAGGCCAGGGATTTGCAACTTGGAAGACACAATAACTGGTTGAGAGAGAAGCCTCTGTGTGTTGGGTTCTTCAACATCTTCAGCAACAGGAAGCAAGAAATAAGAATGAAATCCCTCAGTCAATGATGAGATCAGTCACAGTAAAAGCACATTCATTTCTATTCACACAAATGGGCCTCCCTACACAAGCTGTACAGTTTTGCTTACACCAGAATTAGAGTACCATGACTGTTCTACCACTAGTATGACTGTCATTGTATTGGCTGTCTATAAATATAACTACTCTTACATGGAAAAAGTCTCTTTCAACACAACACAATTCTATGCCATGGGAGCTGTTAGCATATCACACCATAGGTCAAATAATTTTAAATATTTTGGTACAATAAATCACACCCACATTTAATAGTTGTACAGTAATACAAGAATTAACTTAATTTTGGGGTTGAACTGTTGGAAAATCAAAAGCAGCACTGCACTGCTATAAAATTCCAAGTGAATCAGTTATATAGTTCCAGCCCACACAACATTTATGGCTCATCCACAACAAAATGTTTTTCAGTTCTTCTGAGGAAAAAACGCAAATGTCTGCAAATTCTCTGCTTCCTCTTTAACTGAATGTTTTATTTGGAAAATAGCATTTAATTCCTCCATGCTGCTTTTTATCTCACTCATCCATAACGGAAGGAATGATCTCCCATTCCACTGCCCTCAAAGGTAATGTAGTGGTGGGAGGGTGTCTTCAGCCACATGCTGCTGTTGTCTGGAGGAAAGCAGCAGTTGTAGATGTGTGCAGCAGGAAAGAGTGAAGAGGCACACCTTGAATGATGTCAAGCAGCCTAAGACATCCCTGTTCGTTTAAATCCATTGGAAGTGCAAAAGCAACATGCCTGCTATATGAACTCAGGCCTGAGTGCTTCCCAATTGCCAACTAAAATTGTTGAATCTGAAATTCACTTCTGAAGGAGCAGCCAACAAAGTACACTGTTAATGCCTAATATTCCTTAATAATATGGTTCATGCAGTTACTCACAAATCCCTATGCTATTTTGGTTTGGATTGCTCATTTCTGTTGCAGTTCCATTCTACTTCCATTTTTGAGAAGCTGCTATTAACCACAAGTTCTCCCAGTCCTTACTGTTCTAGTTTTCACACATTTGTGCCCAACAACTAGGGCACAAATTCCCATTATAGATTTTCGCCAGCACGTTGGGGCTGATCTATAATACGGCAAACATAGGATGTTATTATATTTGCTTGTGTTGTTCTGCTCCTCTAACCTAATTGTTTTGTTACTTTCAAGACTTATCCTCATTTCATATTAATGCCTATTATTCAGAAGTTGATTCTTAAGCCATTTAGTCCGCACTGTCAGCCCACTCTAATTTTTTTTTTAAATAGACTCCTTAATATTTTACTACTATTATACTCTCACTCTTCAAAGAGACCTAAATGTCTGTTTACACTTCACTGTTGTTTTATAAATGCTCATTAGAGCCTCTAATACTAAAAAAAAATCTCAGTGAGAAAGGGATGTATCTTGTGAGGCAGCAACTATGCTGAATGTAAAGCATATTTACTGAACAGTATCTTTCTAATTGTTCCCTTGAATGCCCTTCCCCCCCCATCCTTATCCTCTGATCTTTTCCTTCTAGAAAAGGTCTCTTAAGAGTTGAAAATACAAGTATTCAGCTATTTTAAAAATTTCATTCACAAAACATGCAATATATTGATATTGCCACCTAAATGGCAGGCTCTAATACTCTGCGAAGAAAACACCGCACAAATCACACCCCGTATTCACATGTTTAAACATCGGTACACACAACAGCATACAGGTACAGGCACAGTGAGCAGCATTCTCAGTCTGTGCAGTATCTGCCTCACAGGTAAGGCAATGAGCACAAATGCTGCAGGTAAAGTGCCAATTTACCCAACTAGATGGAGGAAATTAGAAATGAAAGTCCCTAGCCCTGCAGGAGATATAACCACAATAGGGACAAAGGGAAATTTTGGTTTGGTGTGGGTAACCTTGTAACAGAAACTCCACAACACAGCACTTTGGCAACAGTCTATGTCTGTAATACCAGAGAGTTAAAAGTTTTCCCTGCCCTCATGCTCTGGGGTATTTCTCACTCTGCAAGACCTGCTTCCCATAGAGAGGCAATCTGTCTTTCTCGGCCAGAGAAAATATTAGAAATATTCCAATTTATGTCTCAATTGGGACATTTAGGAGAAGAGTAACTTGAGGTGCACCAGGCGTCAGCCAGTTACATCAGAGAGTCACGAACAGCTTCTTGAACCACTTAAGTGAAGAAACAAAATCCACCTGCCACCTCCACAAGATAGCAGATGCAAAAAGTTCACACTTCTAAACCTAACCTGTGTTTGTCTCTGCTGACATTTTGCTTCAGAATCAGCCCACCTGCCTTTACATTTTTCTTCAAACTTTATGCAACCGTGTTATCCTTCTCTCTCATAGTTCATCTCTATCTTAGTGAGTTACCATGGAACAATACATAAAGTTATGTTTCAAAGAAGCTAAATGGCAAATACTTTCTAGCATTAATGAGAGACGATTAACACTGCTCATTCCCCCCTGCATGGTTCTAGCTCTTAGCACGTGTAAGGTTTTTAAGCACAAGATTTATGTCCATAAAAAAAGTTAGTATGAAGGGGCTGTGATTTCAGTGGCATTCTTTAGCTCCAAATAATCTTTCTCCAAACGGAAGACAGCAGCACATGTTTTATAAAGTTATCAGTAGAGAACTGGTCAAGTGAGTATGGCAAAAGTAGACTGATGAATAACGAAGCAAGCGACATGCCAAAAAAGCAGGGCGAAAAGCACAGATACCAACAGTGACAGTTCACAAATCTGCAATTATTTTATCTTGAGATTTCCATGACTGCGATAGCAAGAATTTAATGATGCATTTTCGTCTTACAGATTAAATGTGCCATTCTACTTAAATACATAGTAACACAACACTATGTGGATAAAAAGGACAACTTTTCTAGATGATAACGTAAGAAAGCGTTCTATTTTCCGAAATCTAACTATGCAAGAACCTAGTAAGCAGAGCTTCTTGGCGAAACTTTATCCAAATAGTCAGTTCTGTCAAATGCAAAATGCTTCAGAATTTTCTTAGAATTAAAGGAAGAATTCCAGACAATTTAAAATGCTCCCAACTATTTGAATTTTTTTGTTTGTGTCATATAATCCAAAGGTCATCATCAAAACTGCATGTTTCCTTCCCGCTGAAACAAAATACTTAAAATCATCAAAAACTCTCTTCTTTTTGCTTTAGAGATTTGCTTCTTTTAATGTTTCATTTTCTCTAGAATTCTGACCTACAGCATGTTTCAAAACAAAACAGCTTTTTCACAGCTCTTACAAACAGATGGAATCTCTCAAATTTTACACACTCATCAGTGTGCCTCAGACTGATCTGAAAAGTGCTGGTAGACAAATGTTGTCTTAATATAAAATAAATGCATCAGAGGTCAATAATTAAAAATAAACCACTACCTTAATTTTATCTTTATGCAAACTCTACTAGTCTCAAAGAATTTCCTGGGTTCTACAGAGATGAGCTCACTTAAAAAGGTAAGACATGTAGCTCTTAAAGAAACACAGTTACTCAAGTCCTACGAATTTTCATGAAAGGCTTACAAACTTTGTGTTGTTGCACAACAAACTGCTGAAGAAAATAATCTAGAAATTCAAGGAATTAAGATTAGGAGATGAAGACACTTAATTTTGCATTGACCTTGTATGAATTAATAAAACTATTGCAGCAAAAGCTGCACTGAAACAATGCACCGACTCAGTCTAATAACTAGCCTGACATACTAAGTTTCACACATGTAAAATAATTATCTAATATAACACTGTGATGTTCTGGATTTGTGCAAACAGTGAGGATAAAAATCAATAATGAATAGCTGCTTCAATCTGTCCAACTGGATTGGTGAACAGCCAAGAGTTTTGATACAGTGGTACATACAACCACACAGAATCACTGATCAGAAGAAAAGTCTGTGTTGGAAGAAACATTTGGAGACCATATGAGAACCTTCCTGTCTCACCAATGAGGAGTCACAGTCTGGCCATTACCCTCAACGAGCCTGAGGTTGGGCTGAGTAAGTCACCTTAACTTCTCATTACATCTGTAATGTGTAAATGCTTTAACTTTCAATACACTGGCGAGGCAATAAGTGAATGTTTTACCTTTACAACTTGGACTGGTTTAATAACCTATTTTTAAAAGTCAGTGAAAAAAAATCATTGAAATGAGATTTTTTATATCACTATTAATTTTGCACTCATCTTTACAACTGTAATAAAGTTCTTGGCAAAGCCTTTGATAATTACATGATAAAGAAACACAGTACTAAAAATGTTGTTGTCAAGAAATTTTTGGACACAAATAGTGAATGTGGACAATAAGCTGTAACACAGTTTCATGAGAATTTCAAGAAAAATCACACTTCTTCATCTCTGCAGATTTTAATTTGAAACAAATGAAGTACTGCCAATTTACCTTTAACTTCATTTGAAATGAGCAGCTTATTTTCTGTCTTCTCATCTTCACACTCTTTGTTCTTTATGGCGTCCTTTGTTTGTAGTATTCCACTGAGGAAAATGAGATGTTCAATTTTTATTAATGTATCATAAAAATCACTAAGCATGATGACATCTCTTGCTAGCAATGCTATTAACACACCAGGATTCCCACACAAAGGATGTTGTATCATCATAAAATAAAGAAACAGAGAGAATCTAATTTCTGACTTACACAGACGGTGTGACTATTGACATGAATTTTGCAAAGAAGGCTCAAGAGTAGTGTAAACTAAGGTAACAGAAACCATACCAACATATTTGACTTCATAACTGAAACTGAAAAATACAAGAATGAAGGCAGTGGATGTGTCCACAGCAGAACATGGAAAGAGTGAAACTCACCTATATAGCTCTATGTCCTACAAAGCCTTACTTGTTATGCAGGCCATTTTCAGGAGCTGTCTGAAATAACACCTACTCCTTTTTCTCTGCCCAACCTTCATCTCTACCCGACACCAACTCCTTATCAGTAGAGTTACTGACACCCAGTTGTGCAGTTCTTAAAGATCCCACTGAAAATATCTGTATTCTTTTGTATCTGCTTTTGCGTTACTTCTTATCCAGCTGCTCCCTCAGCTTTGCCAAGCCAAACATTTGCAAAGAGGGAATGTCTTCCCCCTATTGAGAAAAATGGGGCAAGAGATGTGGAAATAAGAGAATTTCTCAGCATGGGGGTGGGTGGGGCCTGTAAGTATTTCCATCTTTAAGTCAGTCCCTGGGAAGTTCCTCTTCAAACTCTGCTTTCAGAAGGTATTTCCAGCCTGGTTTCTTACAGATACGGAGCGATATGAATTTGCTGACATTATGTGTCTATTTAGTTCTGCTTTTAAGAATTCCAGAACACTTTGGCCAATTCTTACTAACCCACCACAGATACAGAGCACTTGGAGATACCAAGCACATAAAGAACATTTTCTAAAAATAAGCACCAGACAGAATGATTCCTAGAGTCAAGACTACAAGAAATCCCACTACTACATGAACTGATGCTTTCCTACCTACCAGAGAAGCAGTCAACAAGAACCCCCCACAGAAAGTCACAGATAAAAAGCCAATCTATACCTAACACGTTAAGACAGCAAGATCAGCTAACCTCAAAACACAAATCCACAGAAGAAACAGACCTATTTAATTCCACTGTTTACATTTCTACTACTAAATATAATTTATATATTATATACAAGAAAAAAAATTGTGAAAAAATCACGTAGGAGCTTCAATTCACTGACTTCCACAGAAATATAACTACCACACTGCTATTGGTGCAAAATGAACACAGCATATCAGAAAATCCACCCTTTGTAGTATAACAGGACACAAAACATAATGGTATGACAAGCAATACCAGTGGAATGCCTACAGTAGACATGACTTCTTGTACCACAAAGTATCTTCCTCAGAAAGATTTACTTAATTAAAAACTATTTTCATAATTCTGCAAACACAGAAAACTTATAAAAGTAACATGTTATAAACTAGTGCAATTAATTCCAAAGGCAAAGGAAATTATAGCTGTAACTCAACATAAGGAAGAGAGATACCAAAACTTGTGAGGAAACAAGTACCTCCCTGTTTTCTTGAGGGCAATTTTCATAGCAACACACATCCAGAAACTTTTATCTCGTTAGTTAAATACAACAGTACCATGAATTGAAGGTTTTGGGGAAGAGGCTGGAAGACAAATCGAATTTTTTTTTTAAGAGCCAGTATCATTTGATTCCCAAGTGTCAGTGTTCACCTTCCTTCCTTGTAAAGATTTCCAGAGCAGAATTCTTATTACCGTAAAATTCTTTTGCTACTCTGAAGCGACTTTCAAAATAAAATCAAATATGCTGTAGGTATGTAATTTTTATCTTGATTTTTAATCTCAGGAATATTCCAGAGGGACACACTGCAGTATTTATGTACACAATTATATTTTTGCAAACCAAAATCTTCTAGTATAGTTATTTGATGCATAAAGAGCTTTAAGGAAAAAAAAAAAAAGAAAAGGAGTAAGTGGAACTGGATAGTAGCTGGATATCACTTAGATTTAACACAACAAAATACTACTCATATTTGGGTTCGTTTTTCATTGGTTCCTCAATGAAGGACTTCTATGAAACAAAAGATTACTTGGAATATGAAGGCATACACAATTGAACTGAAGTCAAACATAATTAAATCCACACCCTGAGCTCAGCAACTAAAGAGCACACAAGTGTGTGTATCTATGTCTTCAATTATGCATGTGTACTTTGAATACACATCTAAAAAAGATCCACTGGGTACTGCAATAACCAGATGCTCAATATTTTATAAGCCCAGCAGTTCACATATACCTAATGTTGTGAATATTATTTTTCATGCCTTTTTCAAATGAATATTATTCAGCTGAAATTCCTCTATGACTTTGCTGGATGCACAGTGAATGAGGAAAGCTAGATGATAAAATGCAGACAGTCATCAGTGTATTCATGAAATACGAACTGCAAAGTCTCTGGGTAGTTCAAAGTTGGCACAAGACTTATTCTCCTAATGAAAATGACAACACAGAGAACAGATAGCACACATATTGGTTATCTTAATTCTTCCAGAGGTAACACCCTCAAAAAAAAAAAAAAAAAAATTTTTTTCTTCAAATTATCTTAAAGAGATAGTCAATAAAGCCAAAGTATACTCAGTATTTTATTGATATAAATATGTATCAAAGTATACTTAAAAAAATCAATTTATCACAAGTATGGTTAAAATGATGAATTACAACTATTTAACACAGATTATTTCAAAATTACACTTGTAGCCATCTTTTTTTTCTTTTCTGTTTAAATTCACTAGAGTATGACTAGTGAATGCTGTTTATTAGTAGTATGGAAATTATATTAATACTGCTTGATGCTCTTAGTAGATCTTTTCTGAAATAACTTGAACAATACAACCTGATTGAAATAACATGAAAGAATGTTTTTAAAAAAGGCTGGCCAAATCTAAAAAGACACAAAAAGCTACACACTATTTTTTTCTTTTCTAGTGGAAAAAGGAAGAAAAATCATAAAACACTGCCAGATCTGGCTAATCCAATTTGAAAAAAAGTTTTTAAAAAATCTTGCAGTGTTTCCAGAGGATTTCACTCATAGAATATTCTGAGTTGGAAGGGACCCATAAGGATCATCAAAGTCCAATTCTTAACAAAACAGTTACATTTCAGTCATCAGCTTTACTGTAGAGTATTTACCATACAATGCCAACTCTCCAGTCTCTGTCTCCCAAGACACTAGCATTGCTAACACAGCTCATGTATTATGAACACAAAATAATGTAGCTAATGTAAATATGTAAAAAATGACACCTCTTATTCCCGGGTGTCATCTGTATTTCTGTTTGAAAATAGTCGTAAAATAATGTAGCAATACTATGACTAATTAAAAATGTAGAGAATACTATTGTCCCACATATCCCCATGAAAACACTAAAGTGTATATTTTTAACTTCAAAAATAGTTTCCAAACTTGCACTGGAGAAAAAAATTTATGGTATAAAAAAGGCTCTCTCATGTCATTTTCTGTCAAAAATGCATGCCAGATGCTCAAAGTTGAAGACTTACTTCTAGTTTTTCCATGTATTTGTACATACACAGTAACATATTTGTACATAAACCTAGGAAGAAGTATGTCAATTTCCAATAACTGATCTGTATTGTATTTTTACTCTCCTCTGACATGCGTTTCTCATTTCTTGTATTTGTTGTGATACTCCCTTCCCCTCTATTTCTAAGATAAAGAGAGCTGAAGACCTTCCATCTCTTTCCCCACTGCTTCTTAGCATTCCACACACAAATCCCTGGGCTGCATTGCCTGGTAAGTTGCATTTTAAACTGACTGACCCCAACCAACCAATACTTTGAAAGGAACTGAGAGTTACCCAGGTGCCTTCTTTTCTTTCACATAGCACGACAGGGGCTTCTTGCAAGGAGATTTACTTTCTGCATCGTCCAGTTTGGTTGTTTCTGGTACAGTTTTCCCAGATGGTCGATTGGGAGGTGAAGATTTCATAGCTACGTGACCAGGGCTGGGGCATTTTCTGTCACTGTTTAAAACAAATTAACAAAATGTTTAAAAGTGGAAGCAGCAGTGGATTTTCAGAAATCACAATACAGAACTCTCTTCTCCATTAAATCAATGGTAAAATTAGGCAATTCAACAGGAACAGAATTTGTCTAATAATATTTTTGATAATAAGCTATCCACTTCTACTATTCGTAAGATGAGAACACTTTGACATATTTTCCTCCTATCTCTTCCCTCCCATGATGTATCACTGTGCAGCATTTAAATGTTACATGCAGCCTCTTAACTGAGACAATGAAAAAAGTAGCACTTGACACAGTCCCTACCACTGAGGACATTGCTCAAAGGGCTACTAGATTCACTGTAATGGTACCCAGGCTACCTGCCAGGGAGTAATTAAGTCACTTCCAATTTCTAAACCTACATTTATAAGAACAATCAAATCAGGCAGAACTCTTGACAGTGGACTAATTTGGGTTTTAAAGCATGAAGCTGAAACTGTCTCTGAGAAGGCAATTTAAAATATCATCTATTGAAAATATGTGGTCATTGCAGTGGGAACTGGAAATCTTCACTGTGAACATTCACATTTTCACATTTACATTAATATAGCCCTTGAAAAGAACGCAAAGCCTTTCATTTTCCCCTTTGCTTCTTAAATTCTCTAATTTTCCCCCACAGCCCAAAATAAGCACAGGAATCAGTATCTACAATTTCTGAGACAAAATAATAATCTGAAAATAATCATCTTGGTATCACACTCCTTTGTTTTTTCCCAGTGCTCCTGTTTAAAAGCTTCAGCCATAGACTTCAGCATTGTTCTTGCAAAACCCCGTCCCAGTAAATTGATTCCCCACTCCCACTGTAATGACAGAATAATGGCTCTTACTCAAAGAGCAACATTAATTTACAGTCACATCAATAAGGCCACTACAGCAAACAAAAGAAACACAAAACAACTGGTCAACATTCAATTTTACACTCCAATTAACCATTTAGTAGTCTAGTTAGTTACACTGAAGATGAAACCAAACTCTTGTTTAATCACAGACACTAAAATCAGTATCAGTCTTCGCCAGCTCCGTGACATTTTTGATAACCACTGAAAAAACCAGGTTTTTTCCCTGTAAATGAAAATGCAGATAAATAGGCAGACTTTTCTGAAACCATTCAGCCATTGCACAATTATAAATTGCATTGCAGAACTCAGAAATAAAGTACTGCTGTTAGTCACGGACATCGCTTCAATCATAATTACTTGATTACAGGAGAGGTGGATCTTTCACTTGCTTCCACTTTTCTGTTTCTGGGGATAGGACTGGCTGCAGGCATCTCCCCGCTCAACCGGTCAGGTAAGAGGCTTTCTTTGTTCAAGTTCGTCTCTGAATATGGGCAGCTGACTGCACTAGAAGTTGAAGAAGAAAAATGACTCCTTATTCTCAGACACTTCACAGATTTCACTTTTTTCAAACAAATTGACGTCAGAGTTTTCTAGAAGTAGATGCAGTAACTTAAAGATTAAAAAAAAAAATGCAGTAAGTAGTCATACTTTAAAATGCTAATAAATCCATCAATTAAAAAAATTCAACTTCGCATTTCCTTTTGACAGCAACTTGTGTAACACAAATTGTATTAATTTGTATTACAACATTCATTGTGGAAAGTTGCTTGATGAATGCTTAGCCTGCTCTCTCATAATTCTAATATTTATACATACAACACAGGATGCCTTTGACTAAACCCATGTGTTTTCAAATAAAGTCATATTACCACGGATCTTTATTTATGTGAAGGAGGGTATGTCTATTATGTAATGTCTATACAAAAGCTGCATTGCAAGGGCACAACATGAGAAATGGTGCACATCCCCTCACTGCAGTGAGTGCCCCATCACTGTAAATGCCTTTTTGTGATATTCCATTGAGAGCCTGTGGTATTTTCACAGTCTTCCTTAACATTCAACACTCCCTATTTCCCCACACTCCTGCTAGGGAAAGAATTTGACACTGAGCATTGATATAAACACTTATAAATACTACTCTAACAAATGTGAAAGTTGTGCCAAAGTGAGAAAACCTGTGTTTGCACAAGAAGCAGGAAAGGGAAAAACAGCAACACAAACGAAAACACATGGGGCTGAGCTTGGATTTGTTCTTTAGAAGAATGCTCTGCAGTGTTCAAGTGATTAGTCAGCCAGACCACATACTCAGCACATCACTGGTAATATCCTACACTCTGAATAGTATGTATGTGTGTCACAAGAGTGAATAACATCATTCTCAAATTTTCAAAACTCTATGTAAGATATAGGAGAGACTGTACTAAATATGATGCTCTGTTTGTGGCTCATGAGCTATGACACTAACTGTATTCTGAAATTATGCTTTCCTACTTATCTGTATTGTTACAAGGACTTCTATAATGTTAAAAGGTAAAAAGCTGTATTCTGGAATTCTGCTTATTTTCTTTTCAAGGATATAACTACCTATCTTTCCATAAATCGCTGCAATGTTTTACTTATTTCACTGACAGTTACATGCATGATTTCCAAAGAGAGATGTCTAATGTAAACAAGTCTACCTTGACAGCCATATGCCCTGCCACCTCCAAATTACAAAAATAAATAGAAAAACAACAGCTTTCACTATCATTTTCTTTCTACAAAGCACAGCATTAAAAAACATAACAGCCTTTTATTCAAAATATGCTGTACAGTCTCCTTTTCCTTTACCAAAGAAGCTCTGGGTTCAGTATGAGTATATAACAGCTCCTATAATGGGGCTGGACCAATATTGGTGATCTAATTTTGATGTCACCAACATAAACAGAAGTTGGTGGAAATTTACATTTCTCTCAGCACTTGCATAAAAGGAGAAAATTCCTTGAGGCAAAATCAGTCAGCTCTTGCTGGGGTTATCAAGACAGGAGATTACCAGCATGTCTGATTTCTTCAGTTGGCTCATTTGAAAACAAGATGGTATCAACTTTTTTTTTTAATTATTATTTTTAAATCCTTGAGTAGCTATGCTGAACTTGAATTATGGAGGAAAAAGAATAGTTTCTGCTTTTCTAATCAAGATGAGATCCCTGTTTAAGGCTACTCCAAGCAGATGTTGTTCCATAACAGTCTGTACAGTGCTTTAAAGGAACATGCAGCCATATCCCCAGGTGATCCAATGAAGCACAGAACAGTCATCTCTGCCTTCTTCTGAGGAACTTTTTGTTTACAAATCCAAGTAAGACAGAGTCCAGCCACCCATCTGGCTATAAAACACTATACCTGAAGCACGGTATGCTTTTCTTAACGACATTTTTCAGAGACATGAGACAAAAATATACAAATAAAGATTAACGTGGCACATTCATCTTTTATTTCTACCTTTTCTAAAACAGAATAGGGCATTTTATTTTAAATCTATTTTTATATGTCTACTTACATTTATTCTCAACCTATTGGTTTTTTATGTCTTAGGACTGACTAGCCACTGCCAGATGTCTTATGCTGCTGCATCTATCACAAAGATGTCTTTTTTTCTCTTTCAAACAAAACACAAGATGAAGCTTCTGAGCTTCTGCTCGGAAAAAGGTTTTAAAGCACCAGCGCTAGTGTGATTTAAGTTCTTGCTGTGACAAACACATACCACTGTGATGAAATACAGTCATCAGAAATTCATGAATATATTGGTTAATCTCAGTTCTGCCGTTGCTACAGGGCAAACCATGTAATCTTCTTTCGGCTTCCCAGGCTCACAGGGGTGTTTTGAGACAATGTTTCTGAGCAGTCACAAGGAAACACTGAACACTACCAGTGTGGTATTTAACTTCAGTTATGTATTATTAGGCAAGCCTTACACCACAATAAAATCTGACAATATGATTGTCACGTTCCAACGGGTATTCGGTGTACCAACACCAACTAATAGCTTTTAAATCATTAAAAAAAAAAAAAAAAAAAAAAAAAAAAAAAAAAAAAACAAAAAAACAAAAAATCCCCACCAAACAAAAAACCCCCTCAAAAACGCCAAGAAAAAGCCCCAAAATCCAGTCTTTTATTGTAACTTGCTTGCTTATATACTGCCTTTTCCTTTAGTATTTTCTGGGAAAATGAAGTTGAATGACAGTTTCAGTCAACAATAGTTATAATATTGACGATGCTTTGGAACACTAGATTCAGATGACTTTTCCTCTATAATTAATCATTCAGGTTGCTGCATCATTTTTTAAAAACTCCTTGATGGTCCTTTGATGTTACTGTTACTTGAGGAAGCAAAAAGAACCCTCGTGGTTTCCACTGTTAGCTTTGTTACAACAAAACACAGCATAAATGAACCCGTGCATGGCTTCGGATCAAACAGTAAATCCTCCTGAATTTCAATGCCTCCAGCCTTGAGTTTAACTTGTCTACCACAAAGAATAAAAAAAATTAATCTTGTTATTCCTACATAATAGAAGTATTTGATTTATACAGGACTAAGTTTTTAACGTAACTCATCTCAAGGGCTCAGAAGTCTTGATGCTTAGGTTATTTAATATTAAATAAGGATTTTTAACTCTCCTGTCACCTTAAAGCTGGATTTCTGCTCCAGTTTACAGTTTGCTTTAGCACGCCATTTTGAAAACAGCAGAAGTTCAGAAGTCAGTTTCCAAAATGATCAAATGTCCTTGGCTTGGGGGTACCAAGGTCTGCCAGAGGCTCAGGAAGAATGGCAGGATGCAAAAGCAGCAGCAAGTATTCAATGTGAAACCTCTGCTATTCATGTGACAGGGCTGCACACCCTCCTGCACTGCTCCACAGCTTTGAAACCAGTCCAACACCAAGATCTCAATTACCATCTGAGCTGCCTCAGTAAACAAACACTCACATTAATACCACCCGACACACACCTTCCCCCATACAGGAGAGTAATCAGCCATCTCTAAATGTTGAAGGATCAGCACAGCACAACAATTAGCTGTCTGCTGGGCACCACTGAATTGGCAGCAGACTGGCTGGCAATATGTGTGTCCATGACACAGTTTTCCGAGGAAAGGGAGCCACTGTTTCCCGAGTCCTGCATACAGTGAGTTAAAACTGAGCATCAAAATAAGTTTCTGTTTTTACTGAATCATGAAAGATGAATAGAGAAAAAGGTAATGCACCATTCTGATCACAGGCCTGGGATTTTCAAGTCAACAAAGGTTTTTGCATAACCAGCCCTTTCCAGAACTGTCTGATGGAACAGAAGTGTTGAGCAGCATATCCCACCTGTGTTTATTTTGCAACTGCTATTCTATCACACTCAAGATCTATCTCTAAGAGGAGTTACACATGTGTCTCTTTTCTATAAAGTTCAAGGGTAAGAGGATAAAACTGGGCTGCTGGACCTTAGGCATGGATCTTAGTCTTCTCCAGACATTTGAAGATGCTCCTACCTTGTAGCAATACACAAATTTTCTGAAGCACAGAATCCAGATGGAACACTCTCAGCTACACCTAATATCAGAATGGAACATATGCCAGGATTCTCTCTTAAACTGAGGAAGCCTAAGGCAGCACTCTGTTCAGTCTAAGAACTTGCATATGAAGTACTTTAAAATATAGATTATTAGTCTTTATGACCACTTGGAATATTTTGCAAACCTGTATCAAGGCACAGACAGGTCTCCTGGTTTATCTGTACTGGCTCCTCAGTGCCTTTCAGGTTCACGTTACTGCCGAGCACTGCCAAGGGATGAGGTTGTATGAGAGCTCCAGAAAAACTCACCTGCACTAATGGATGGATTAGACTATCTAGAGCAGCCTATGTCCAGATGACCACATCAGCTGGTGATCTATGATTAGTGACAAATCTTCAGACAGCATCTGACAGATGTGTTCCCTTTTTTTGCTGATGGATTTTTTTAAGTGATCTCTTTTCTTCAGACTTTATGAAAACACTTTTAACTAGTCTCAGAACAAGCAATACAGTGCATGTTTATCATCAAAGCATTCAATTTTTAGGAGAAAGCTGCTTCAACAGTCTAAACCTGAATCAAGAGTGTTTTAGAATGGATTTGGCTGGTGCCAATGACGTTACATAAAAGATAAAATAAAATTTGAGACTGGCATCAAAACTCAGCTGACAATTACTTCAGCAGACACTGAACAAAGAGATGTGATGTCCTGCCGAGCTGAAGTTTCCATGTTTATACAAATGTGTTGTCTTACAACACAGCCTCTACCACAGCACTTCAGTTCACTTCAACTTACCGGTAACACATGTGAAGCTTGAAGGTTCTGGCAAAAATCTTTACTCATAAAGGGCTGACTCAAAACTCTAATGAACTAATTACAACTGACCTCTTCGCATTACTGCTTGAACTTGAGAATTATTGCATGCATTAAACTTCAAAGTACACAATTATAAATATGCAGGTGATCTGCATAATGCTAACAATCTGTACATCAGGCTGTTTCTACTGTGCAGCACATAACCCTAGATCAACTGTTGATAGATACCAAGTCCTTATTAACATCAACTTTTCCAAAAAGTGAATGCTTTATCCCCACTATATAATTAATCACCAAGGCTTTAATGTGATTCCTAAGGAACAAGCTCTCTAAATTATTTCAGAACTACTTAGCATTTTAAATTATCATCTTTAATGCACACAGGCATTTATGCATTGCAGCTCATCACAAAAAAAAAAGATAAGCATGGTTCAATACATTTCAAGGTTGCTAGGATAAAAGAGCCATGGGAATGCTACTTGATGTGGAAAATCATACAAGTTTCAAATTTTCGTTGTTAATGCAGGAAAAAAAAGCGGTGGTACAATTTTAGAATTCTTGGGGTGATCTGGACCCTCAAGTCTGCAGGCTCCAGGTGAGTAACAAATCTCATTATTTCCTCAGAAATACTCAAGAACAAAACTATAATATCAGTACAGAGGGCAAATCAAAAGTTAGTGAGTAAGACACTTACTGGTATAATTTATTTGCTATGAAACAGCAAATATCTGTCTTACGATCAACAAAATCTCCTTGGTTGTATTTTTATACCGTAGAACTCTCAGTTAATGTGCAAATAATGGGATTACTAAGACTACAGTAAAAATAAAATACAATGAAATGCCATGAGTTTGTTTTTTTCCTTAATATTCAGGATGAGTAAGTATAACAACCTTCAAATAGCATGGAAAATGTAACTGTAAAAGCAAAGGATACACAAAGTAAATAGACATGCAGCTCTTACTCATCCCTTCCATCTGAAACATTAGAACTTTTAGTGCCAATGTTTATTTAGAGAGATCATAAATGAGAAACTTTTCAGACACATTCACTTCCTTTTTTTATTCTTATTATAAGTTTCAACTTTGGGCTGAAACCTACGGTATGTTCACTGTGGTGATACACCATCAAAACCTTATAGTATAATTCTAATCAACAGGGCATAATTCTCTCATCAAAAACATGAAAAGATTGTAGTGCTCACTCTTGGATCACAATAGTTTAAAAAGATACTTTAAAAAAGTATAGATAAATAACCAAAGAGCAATCCTCTAACCACATGAGAGAGCAGGAAGAACAAAGTGACATGACATTTGAGAATTCTATGACTGTGTAATGGAAAAATCACAACTTCTGGAAGTTCTAATTTGCAAAAAGGTAAGAGGATTATATTTATGATGCTTAATTCTCAACCTAACATACTGTATTACTTGTACATCCCTTACTGAAATAGTCTGGATTCACCTCATACTCTAAATATTTTTAAAATAATAAAATTTCAATTTGAGAAATGTTTCCCATTTAATCTGTCACTGTCTCTCTGTCCCCTCCATCCCATTCCTCCATGCTAACGTTATCTACTCTCCAGGATGAGATGTCCATATTTCTATATTATACTTCAGAAGGTGTTCAACACAGTATCTTTAGAAACACCAAACAGAAACAGCAAGCTGTCAAGGGGGAATATGTCAATTGGAATTTCCTTTCTAGCATTGTTCCAAGCCAACAAGCAAGTCCTTACCCCTGCCAACCGAGCAGAAAAAAAACCATCCAAGCCATAATAAAATCAGTGGCCTCATATTTCAAAAGGTTCAAAACTTATTGCTTTATACATATCTGTCTGCAACATTTAGCAATCTGGACAGCAAGCCGAGGAATCCTGATAGGAACAAAATACAGAGTAACTGAATCTACCAATTGTGACAAAAAATAATGTATGACAAATCTTATCTCAGCACACCCTGGTGAAATGAAGTTACAGATTGCTAATGTTTATTTCAGCATGCTCACCATGGCAACTGAAATAATTGCATATTTAGGTTTACAAGATTTCCTATTTTCTTCCAGCTTGGATCTGTTTTCTTATGAACAACAATTTTAAAAACTCATCTGCACACATCCCTCAACTGAAAGAATAAAATCAGTTTCACAGAACATACCTATGATGGCCAATATGTCTTGCTCTTTTAATGTGTCCAACTCCCTTACATCCTGCTGTGGGACACCCTCCATGCTCTAAAGCTTCCACCAATTCCAAGGGACCTGCATGCCAAGTGAAATTACAAATGAGATTTAAAAAAAACTATTTAATATTTAAAACCTATATAATAGGTTTTAAATGCATGAATACCAGTGCATTGTAGCAAGCATGAAGAAATAAGTAAACAGAAGTACTTTAATAATGCATTCTGCAAAAACATGATGGATTGAAACAACCTAATCCACTGGAGAAATAATTTTATTCTGTATGAGTAAATCTCTACAACAGAACTACATCTATATGAAGAACACAAATCTTGGAGGAGCTGCATGACATCAAACGTCACTTCTACTATTTACATTCAGTTAGAACCTGGTTGTTTTGCAAGAGCACAGAAGAAGTGAGTCACCCTATCCCTGTTCCTGAAGACAGGGATGTGTTTGTAATCCATACTGACCTTACACACTTTTTAGCTGAAGTTTTCCAGTAAATAAGATGTGAAAACAAAGGTTGAAAATACTACTGAAAAGAACAAGCCATCAGGAGATTTTTGACATTTTCACTTCTCTGAATTTATGTGTCTATCTGATTTTCATCAACCTGCAACAATGATGTTTGCAGAGACATTAAAGCACATATGCCAAAACGAGCTTTGAGGTCCAAGCAAACATAGCACACAACCCACAGTTTCACAGCAAGCACTCCAGTACGTGACAGTGGGAATGCCTGCTGCACCTCTGCAAGCATGCACTCTCCGCCTTTAGTACTAGTTCTTCTTGGAAAGTACATGAACTCGTATCTCCCCTTACAGATAACAATACAGACATGAAAAGGGCTATTTAAATAGATTTTTCTAGATGAAAGATAAAATTCTTGCTCACAGACAGATAATGAAAGACAGAGAATTATTATGTATAATTAGAGCAGTCCAAAAGCTTTTTTTACAAAATGTTCCAACTATGCAAATGTTACAACACTATGACTACACTGAAGTCCAAAGACTTCTATAACCTTTAAAGACTGTAATGGGAGAGAAAATAGGGAATTTCACCTGTTCTACCTTTATGCAAAATTGATTCTTGTAATGTAACAAGTAAGTGGACTCAGAGGAAGAGTTATCTGAATAGGGATGTTTCTGTAAAGGGAAGTCCTGCTTCCCTGATGCTTTGATTTCACAAAAACTAGCTCCCTATAAATGTTCTCACTTAAAAAATTCAAACTCTTTACAAATGTAATTTAGAAGAGCTGCAAGTGGTTATTCATGTTTATGGAAGAAGCTGCTGTTTGCATCACTGAGAAACGATATTAAATTCAACACCAATACATGGCTCTTAATTCCCTAACTGATATCAAAAAGGTCATAATCCATCAGAATGACTTCATTACATCTGAAAACACTATGAATACATGAATACTGGTAATTGCTCTAGACTAATATTGCTAACATTGCACAGCATTCATACAAAGCTTCTAGTATTAAAGACAGAGATCTCAGTGTTAAAAGTACTCTCATACTGACTGAGGCAGAAACTGTCTTGCAAAATATTTTCTTCCTTCTTCATGAAACCCTTGCAGAAGTCTGGCAATGCTTTTTAACTTACCTGGAAACAATATTAATATTTTTATAATATTCGATATGGTAATAAAGTAATATTGTTGGAATAATATTTTATTCAGTAATCATTCTATTTTATAGGTATTTGTGTAGCTTATTACTTTTTTCCTATTTAATGGATGGTCAACTTCCTCTCCTGTCATACTGTCCATCTTAATTTTTGTAGCATAACAGAAAGTGACTTCTTTCTCTTTTCAGTCACATCCTAAAAGGGATGAACAGTGCCTCCCAAGCCACCATCTCTAGAGGAGATGATGTGCCCCATGTGATGGGCACCTGTATATTTTTTCTTTTAAAGTAAAAAAAAAAAAAAAAAAAGAATTTACATATTTTATACTCCCACCTAGGCCAAGATTTTTATTTTTAAATCAATCTTACATAATAGAAATGTTGCAACCCTATTCAGCTCTTTTGCCATATGACAATTTTTATTTATGTGGCCACAGACTACTTTTCCCACTGGGCTGCTTGTTCAGCACACAGGACAGCACATCTCAGACTAAGAAGCAGATATGCAGCATCCTGTCTTCCCCTCATTATTCACTTTGTGCTTTGGCACTTATGGCACTCTATTCAGACTCTGAAGGCAGAATGATTAACTTCCTAACAGGCAGTCATCACTGTACTGCTGGAGTGCTCAGAAAACTAATGAATATACTCTGATCACACCCTGGATAGGAATCATTTCTTCTTGACGTTTAGAGACATTGAATTGAGGTACTGTGATTTTCAGGTAAGACATTCACACTGTGTGTGACTTACCCCAATTATTTCACATTTAATTCTTTTCTGAGTACTTGGCATTGCTCAGCATTTCTTATTTTCCAAGCACAGTTCTTTTTGATCTTGTTACAGCTGTGAATACTCAGCACTTGTGCAAACCATACCTCAGAGTCATTATATAAACCAATTATAGAGAAGTGCACTCACTTAAAAACTCATCTGTTCAAAGTTTGGCTAAAGTGATTTCACTGCCATTATTCTGAAACACAGTGGCTTAGGCAGAGATATATTTACCAAAGAGTCTCTTCTCCCTGCAACCTTCAGTCTCATTTATCATTTACCTCCCAATTCTTCAACAAGTAAAACATAATCCCCAGAGAGAGCAAGCTGGTAAATACAGTGTTATCATTGGTACCATGCTCCTGTTGGATTTATTTTCAGCACAGGCACCATTAATCCCTCTCTGCTCAGCTGAATAAGAAAAGGAAGTTAGTTGTTTTTGAGGATTTGCCACAGCATTTGAAAGCAGTGCCTTCTCAGTGTAGTCCGGACTCCTTTGAGCCAAAAAGCATACTAACCATCAAGAGAGATGTGAACAAAGGATCTTAAGAGTGATACCCCATCCCTACTGTGTGCCACAGCAGTTTCAGCACTGGCCTTTGAGAGGGCCAGGATTTTACACAACGGATCTTTCACATTACTTCTGGTTTTGACTGTGGTTCTTGTATTTCCATTGCAGTAAGGGTCAATAAAGCCATCTACTAAAAAGTGATTAATTACTGACTGTTGATTTTGCACTAAATGTCACATTTGCAATTATTTTGCCCATCGTAGTTGGTTCTCTTCCTTGAATGGCACTGGCAGGGAAAAAAGATAGCACAGCACACATGCCTTTTATCATCTTTACATCACATCACATTACAGTGTGGTTTCTCTTACTAAGTGGGGGCTGAAGAGGGTGTCCAGTTTTTGTACACCAGCCTGCAGGATGGATATCAGGGCTGTCTACATCAGTCCAATAATCATAAATACTATCCCAGCCATCAAAATGAACCTAAAATACAAAAAGGAGAATAGTACATTTTAGATTAGGAAAATTCTCCATAAAATCAGTTTACCTAAAATCTAATCTCTAGAAATGACATGTTCATTGGACAAGTCACTTTGAGAGAACTATTTAAGTTACACAGAAAATACGTGTACATTACATTCTGGACCCAGGCATACTCTCACTAAAGTAAAGAGTAAACAACCATATGTCATATGGTTGTTTACTATGTTATCAGGCTCAAATCCCAGGAATAAAGCAGTTCTCACATTTGTTCTCACATTAATACTTAAATTAAGCATGAATTTCTGTCTTTTTCATCTCTCAAAAAAACCCAAATGAACAAAAATCCAAATGTTTTTTAATCTCCTGTTTGAACTGGAATTAAGAACAGCAGAGCAGTAAGCACAGGACTAAAAAAAATGGAATTTATCTATAAAAAACAAACCCCCCATCATACAAGCAACTATTTTACTAAAATCAGACTATCCAGGATAAAGAGTTGAAACTGAAGAGAAAATGAAGCATCTGACTTGCCAGGAAAACACCAGTATAGGTTATGTACACATGTTTTTCATGTGAAAGCTAAATATCTTCAAATCTTGTATGACCTCTGGACTAGTAAATTCCTCGGATCTCTCATGCGCACATGTGTGGATGCACGTACACAAGATACACACAGAGCTCTTTCAACATATGCTACAGAATCAAATTACGACCCTAGAAGTTACAGATCCTGTCATTTAATAAATTAGACTGGGGAGTGGGTTTTTTTCTTTATTTTGGGATGGATGTTTAGTTATTTTGGGGGTTTTTTGGGTTTTTTTTGTTTTGCATGTCCAACTTAAGGTAGAAAACATGTAGGGGTGAAGATATTAGTTCTGATGACTCCCTATCAGCAGTTAATTCAGACAATTCAAAATGAAATGTCAGCTGCATCTCCTACCTTAAATAACAGGTATGCCTAATAAATCTGTGCAAACTGCAAAAACATACATCTTTCATTTCTTTCTAATTGGATATCTGGTACATGTTAGCCCTTCCAACAGTTAAGGACTTCACAGTAGAAACTGGTTTTGTACAATAAAAGAAAATTAATTCAAGTACACAATTTCTGCAAAATACATTAAAAATACATTAACTTAGATTAATCCAATCTCAAGCCATAATTAACAGAAACTTCAGAATTGCAGGAATCACTGACAAAGCACAAGAGATCAGGGCTATTTCTTTCATATCTCACACACATCTCTGCCTCCCCCTTGCAAGCTTATAGAGACAGATTCAATTAACCTAGACCAAATATCTTATGGTCTGTAATACAAATACCAAAGCAGCCCTTTGACACTTGATATTAAATAATCATGTTTCTTGATAGAATAGACAATTTTCTTCTATCAACTATTCCCAAAGCAATTTTCCAATACATTCAACTCTGCTCTCCAGTTACCCACCTCAGCTCAACTAAGAGGACAATAAAACAACCCATTCCAAAGGAATTATGCATATATTAATTAGTGAGAAGCAAGAGCAAAAGCTTAGCAGGACAGAGCAATGCCATCCCTTTCTTCCCACAGTTAATTTTACAACTATAGGATTTTGGTTTTGCAAAGTCCTTATCTGTTACTTAAGCAGGATAGTACAATAAGACAGAGAAACTTACTTTTATTCTATAGTCATCAGTATCTACAATGGTTGCTACTCTGATAAATACTGGATTTCTCTTGTCAACCACTTCAAGTTTCATGTTTTTCTGAAAGCCATGAGAAGGTTTCTGGAAAAGAAGAACAATACTATGTGGAACAGAATAAAACCTCAAAATCTCATGCAGTTGTAAAATACATATAAGCCATCAAAAAGTTTTTTGCCTTTGTTTTTTCAAATCTGCCCTCCCTCTACTAGAAATTCAAGCATAAAAACATAATTCAAAGTAGTGTTAGTAATATAGTGAAACAAAGTAACTACTTTGGGATTCCAGGTTCTCCTGGAATGGACTGGGTTCAAGCCATCCAAAGAAGAAAATGAGAATCTCTATTCCGAACCAGTCTTTTTCCTAAATTCTCTAGAAAAGTTTTCCTAGAGATTTTGGCTAATGGCTTCAATGCAGTATTTAATAAAGCATTACATACCAGCAACCTGAAATGTCTATGAAATTGTCTACAGAAAACATATTTGTGTTTTTTAGTATGTATTTTTGCTTCATGAATCAGACTCTTTTTTCAGTCTCCTGCTGAAAACACAACTAATCCACAGTATAACAGTAAAAACCAGAACCAAATGACTGGGGTTTTAACACTATTTTGACAAAAGAATGGTGTCTTTGGTAGGAGTATCAGATTTTGTGTTTGTCATCTGCAATTATGAAAACTAAAGCAAAATTATTTCCATTTTAAAGGAACATATGCACAAGACAAGTTATGGGTTTTATTATAATTTTTTAGGAAAATAATGTATCTGTGCCTCTAGGACTTCCCAGAGTATTGGTGTTTTTTCTTCAGCTGCAGCTTAAGAACTTAATTTTCTCTCATAACACAACACAAAATACTGTTACTGTCTCAGATATAACCAAATACGTTCCTAATCCTTGCTCAGGGTATTCGTACTGAGAATGTCAGATTGAGAAACATTATTACACCAGACACACCTTGGGGTGATAAACTGCAGTTCATTAATAAACTTTGGTAATCTACTGACCCCAGGAACTGCTATAAACACGACATTTTGGCTTTTGTTAAGCCAGCTCTTAGCTAAGTGTTATTCAGAATTAGTGTCCCTAATACGAAAAGCTGAGGCAAACATGCTTCAGTGTGCTGTGAGACAAGGGCTGGGAGCCACTGGCCACCTGCTACTGGCTCCCAACACCAATCCAAGATGATTAGAGGGATGGAGCACCCCACCTATGAGGAAAGCCTGAGACAGTTGGATTTTTATCAGCCTGGAAAAGAGATAGCTTAAGGATGACCTAATTGCAGCCTTCCAGTACCTGAAGGGAACCGAAAAGAAAGATGGAGAGGGGCCTTTTTACAAGCACATATAGTGACAGGACAAGGGGAAATGGTTTCAGACTAAAAGAGAGTAACGTAAGATTAGGTATTAGCAAATAATATTTTACTGTGAGGGTGATGGGACACTTGAACAGGTTGCCTAGAGAACTATGGATGTCCAATCCCTGGAAGCGTTCAAGGCCGGGCTGCATGGAGCTCTGAGCAACCTGGCCTAGTGGAAGGTGTCCCTGCCCACGGCAGAGGGGTTGGAGCTAGACGATCTTTAAGGTTCCTTTCAGCTCAAGCCATTATGTAACTTCTTTCTGCATTAGTGACCATCACTGAAATCTGAAGAGGTTAAAAAGATGGATCACTGGAAGGAACTAGCAAGTACAAAGATAAAAGAAAAGGATGCTGCCCACAAACACCATAGTTAAGCTGGGGAGCTGCCTGTGGATGCTGCCCATATGCCCTAGCTGCAAGCCTACAGAAGAAAAAGTCTGCTAAAGGGTGTTGAAAACAAGCTCTTGCCCACGGCAACGAACTAAATGCACAAGCAGACTAACGCCTTACAATCCTTTTACACTGTATCTATTGTACCATATAAAAAGTACAGAAATGCAAATCTTCAAAATATGTTATCATGACTCAGTAGCTATCTCATTATTTGTAATAAGTAGGCAGTAATTTTCCACAGCAAATTACACTCATTAGTAATATATTTGCAGCATTTAATCCCATTTACGATAATTAAAATAATATATTAATAGTGATTTATAATAATCTGATTTCTAACAGTGAACTGCAAACTTGCATAAAAATAAACCACCTAATATGCAACTAATTAACGGGGTACATTTGGAAACATAGGAACACCATATATATATTCTCTTCTTAAACTAATATATTACATGAAAAAACATGAAAAAATTTAAACATTTTCTCACCACTTTAAAAGCCCTTGCAGGTGCAGGTAATGAACTGGTTTCTTCCAAATACTTCTCCCAAGAAAAATGCTTAGCGTGTGGATAATCTGGCACAGAAGAAATATGAGCAAAATTAAACATAGCAGTGCAAAAACATTAAGTTAATATCTAATTTACAAAGTGCCTAGCACTTTTATAATACTATTTTGATTTATGCTTTAGACTTATAAAATAATTCCAAGAAAGGCTCTTCTAAATTGTCTCTGATAAATTCACCATACAGGTTAAAAAGAGCCAACAACCCTCTCATACACACTACTGAGTAGCTATTGTACACAGCTGCTTTGGATATAAGAATATTCTGTGATTCCCTCTGCAATAAAAATAATGTGGACTGGAAAAATCTGCCCACTTAATTGAGGAAATTAATTCAGGTAATAAACAGTCATTCATTGGTAAACAATCTAATGAGTGATAGCTTTGTACCACAGCTGAGCACACTTGACTACTTGTCACTCTTTTAGTGACCAATTTTAAACTTCTAACAAAGTGCTGCTTTAAATTTCTAACAAAATACCCTGGACATTTATGAATAATCTACAGACATCATCAAAGAAGATGTTAACTTTCTTAGAAAATGTCTATAAAACACGTTTATAAACATGTTTGTAAACACTCTATGGCAGAAACACAAAGAGAGTTTGGCTCTTAAAGAAAAGGGAGTGCCTGTCCTTCACCTTTACTCTGCACCAGAAGTTTAACTTGAAGTTTAAACATTATTATTCATAAGCCAGAACCGAACAAAACCGATTCTAATTTGTTTTACAAGCGATTCACTGAATAATATGCTGCAATTAACCTCTTGACAAACAGACCACTTACGACTTTTCAAGATTGCTAGCTATTAGAATTTTTGTCAAAGTCGGTTTTTACTAATTAAAACCTTCCACGTTCTCAGACCAGAGATGCCAGTTTCTGCAACAGGGCATTTAGGTCATCCAGACATACAGAACAGTCCTGAAAAACAGTCTCAAGTTTCACACTAAAGAACGTGCTTCCTTTCTTCTGTATCATCTCTCTCATACCGTTTTCCTTCATTCCAAAGACCCTTTACAAGTTTGATTCCTCGATCATGTAAGGCAATTTTCTTATCAACCCATTACCTTGCATACTCAGTTCACAAGAAGATGTTTTCCTTATGCAATGATCTCACACACCTGGAATTTACTTTATCAGCATTTTCAGTATTCAGCCAAAAATATAAACTTGTTCAGATTTCAAGGGATACCTTTTGTGAGTAGATGTCTCTTTACTAAACCAGTATAAATTGCATTCCTAACACCTAACATCTCTTATACTTCTATTTTCAATATATTAAGTCCCGTAAAAAAAATTTACAATTCTGCAAATATTAACTCCTAAGTACAGAAAGAAAAAAAATCAGGAAAGGTAACAGAAGGATTATTGAAATTTTAATGATGCTAGCTAACTATAACCTCCTAAAATCTTTCAGACATGTAACAAGATACAAACCTGGTGGGGTGATGAGAGTTCTTTTATGTTCTTTACACCAGCCAACAGGATGAATATGTGGGCTAGCTGCCTCACACCTGGAGGAAGGAGAGAAAAAAAAGGGCCTGAAAATTCAGCTCTTCAGACATCCTATTACACTTACAAACTAAGACCTATGAGAGAGACTTAAATTCCAAAGAACCCACGACACCTTCAACTTACACTTAAACTGCAAGTATAATGTGAAGATATAAACACATCTAACACAGACTTGTTACCACCCATACAAGTATAGGGCTTTATTTATAGTTTTTCTGGAAGATCAAAAAAAAAAAAATCAAGTCCTTTAAATTAGAGGTAAATCTCCATTGAAAAGCTATAATGCTGGATCTGAAAAATTCACAAGCAGAGACTCCTGGTAT
The DNA here is from genome assembly GCA_013397935.1 of Dasyornis broadbenti. Lineage (NCBI taxonomy): Eukaryota > Metazoa > Chordata > Aves > Passeriformes > Dasyornithidae > Dasyornis > Dasyornis broadbenti. The sequence goes on from VZRN01000256.1 coordinate 2,952,541, forward strand.
AATCATATTGGCTGGTTGCAAGAACACTGTAATCCCATCAAAGACAGACTAAATCTTGCAATGCCTAGACCAAAACTTGAAACCAAAAGCTTAAAGATGTTGATTAATGATCCAGGTTGCACCTGGAGACAGAGAAGAAAATCACATATAACTGCAATACACTGTCAATAGCAAGCAAAAATTCAAAACTGGATTCTGAGTAGTTTAAATGGAGCTATAAATGTTAATGTAACAAAACAGTACATAAATAAAGTAAGTCTGAGAAAAACTCTGGGAAAAAAAACCAAAACGAAATCAAAAAACCCAAAACAAAACAAATCCCAAAAAACAACAAAACAAGCATTTTAGGCCCCAAACTACATGAAAGAACTAGTGATCCAAGACTGCAAACTGCTTTAAAAAAAACTGATCAAACCCTCTTACTCCAAGGGTTAACAACTTCCCATATTTTCTGCCAAGTGCATCCTAATTTTCACTTCTGCTGTTGCCTGTGGCATGCCACAAGAGCCACAGAAGACTAACAGAGGCAGGGTGTGCTGCACTTGACATGTCTGAAACAGTAAGAGATTGCTCTCACTGTGCTCACTGGGTCGGTTACACTGTCCACAGAAGAAAGCGGCAGTGGGCGCCGGCTATCGAGCCCTCTTACAAAAACAAACGAAAAAGACACACTGCAAAAAAAAAAAAAANACACACGGAAAAAAAAAAAAAAAAAAACCCTAATATAAAAGCAGACAAGAGAAAACCTGTTTAAGCCTTCTGTAATACTAAATTATTATATACAGAAGTATACATCCTTACTACATATTAGGATATTATTTCATAACATAATACCTTTTGCACAATAAAACACACAGTCTAAATAATGCATACACTAAAATGATGATATTATTACTCAGTATTATCAGTAAAGGCAAAAAAGTGAGACTGATCTACAGGAAAAGTAAAAAAGTATCAGACGCTGCTATTAAACATGCACCATCCCTGTGCCTGCATTGGTACTTACTGATGGTTTTTGAGTCGGCCAAACAATTGACAGCGCCTTTTTAATGAAGTGCATAGTGTTTATGTAGCCAGGATGACTAAGAAACGTGCTGCTGACACAAAAGGCCAGCATCACTCTGCATGGCACTGCACTATGCTGTGCAAATATGCTGTTTGCCTCTATTGAGCTGAAAACTCGTATATTATAACTGTGTAATATCCATGTAGATCTGCCCGTAAGGACCTTGTTTTTCTTAGGAGCCTGCCCCACCCGAAGTCTTCTTTAGCTAAATTCAGTATTACAGTGCATTACCTCTCTCCTCCACTATTTCCCAACCCGAAAGATGTTTCATTAAATATTTCCAGCTGCACTCCCTCTCTCTCTTCTGGAGAATTCCACCAGCATTTTCATCTCTCCAGTGGTGAGCTCAGTGTCCCACTCACTCCTAGGACCCAGGGAGGCCAACAAACTGAAGCCAGGTTAAGTTAAAGAGGCTAAGGCCTTCATTCCCAGTTCCCCAGGGAGGGTCAAGAAACCAACCTTAGGCAGCCAAGCAGTAGTCTAGATTGAAACACCATGTCTCCCTCCTGCTGTTTTCTAAACACTTCTTAAATATTTAATAAGAAGACAAGCAGAGAGTAACCATGCATGAAGACACATACTTCATATACAATAATCCCTGAGCAAAATACCAAACCACTCATGATCCAGTTTCTATTTAATCCCTCTCTGAAGTCAGTATCTCCGTCATTAGGCTGGAGAATAATAGGTATTCTCTCCATTTTCCCTCAACCCAAGTTACTAACGCAAAATATCTGAACACTGTGGGGCTGCTCTCTCTGAGTGTTTTAATATAATCATTATCTGTATCTACCCAGAAAGCATTAGCATGCTGAAAGTTCAAAATAAGTTCCCTTAATTAGCAATACTAATTTATATACTTCTAAAATATCACAAGATGATAATGTGCAATACCTAAAAGGGTGCAATGAACCGTTCATGACAGAAAAAGAAACTGAAGGTAAATTATGCAGGCACTCCATAGTTTTAAGATTTAAAATGCCAGGTCTGCAGATCTGGAACACAAACATACTTTAAGAACTGCAAAAGGAAACACAGCATAGAAAAGACTGTTGACTGGACCCCAGGCTATACCACACTGCAGTTTTGAACCTGTGCTGCATGAAAGAAAGATGAAGGAACACATCAAATTTGAAATACATGGAATAACACTTAAAAAAAAATAAATCTGAAGAGTATTTTATATGATGTCTAAAACTCAGTATGGATAGACTTCAACAACAGAAATGCAGGTTGGGTGCCTCAGAGTATCGTTTCACAACAAGCTCTCCTCTAGCCTTCTACCTAAACAAAGTGAAGCCAATGATGAAAAACACAGTCCAACATAATATAATTACCTTGAGGCTACATAGATGAAACAGTTCTGCTAGTATTTCTTTCTAATGATGCCAAACAGATCATTCCCAGCAGATAAAACCTACCTTAGATAGACTCTGTGATGGCTCTGACAATAGCCAAGGATTCAACTCAGTTCAAGAATACCAACCTTTTGTCCTTCTACAATACATAAAGCTATACTGCATGTGTTTAGTATTTATAGTATCACACCGGGTACTCTCTAAGTTGCTGAAGCTACCATTAATAAAAGGAAGCTAAAGAACTTTTGTGATAATTTTGCACTGTTAAAACTCAGCACCTGACTCTTAGAAACATTTTGCTCCAAACAAATAAAAAAAAGGTGAGTCCTTCATGCCTCCTCTGACCTCTTCTTTACCCTTTACGGTAACTATGAAGAGAAGCTAAAAAGCACAAGGCAGCTCTCCTCTCTTTGATCCGTCTCACACTGGGAGCTTTACAAGGATGAGGTATACTTCTGCACTGAAAAGACATATCCTCTTACTTCCTAAGATATTTTGAAGTAAAGTTCACAAATTATTTTCAATATCTCCCAAGTAAAATTTGGGAACAAGACTCATGTTCGAGGTCACTATGGTATTATCAGTCTTAAAATAATCAAGAAGACATGTAAAAAGACTTATCAGGACAAACCTTCTAAATGCATTTGGTTTGCTTTGCTTTTTCAAGCATAGTTTGAACACACATTTTAATGAAATTCTGGAAAGTGAATGCCACTGCACACATTTCTTGCCTTGAAGATCCAAGAAGAAGCAAACGACCAAGGAATGTTGCAATGAAAGGTGCATTCCTGGAAGATGCTCTGACATTACAGCGAGCATGGAACACAAAGCAATGTGTGATTCAACAGCATTGCAAAACAGCACTGTGAAACATCTACAAACTTTGATTTGCTTTAAAAGAAAAGCCCAGTCACTACATATAAGCCTATAAGAAGCTTCTGCTACCAAGATGGACTCAGCAAAAAGAGAGATCCCTGATACAGCAAAGTCAGATCATACAGTTCGTTCATCTTCACCTATTGATTTCACACAGTCTTTAAGCTTCTAACAGTTCATTTAACAATCAAAAGTAGAGATCAGTAAAGTCACACACAATTTAAAGTAAAACTATTATGCTTTCATGTGTGTTATTTAATGGACATACACCTAGTTAGAAAGAACAACAATAGTCTATCAGACTAAGCCCAAGAGTTGTCAACTGGAATGCTAAAGGCTATGCTGACCTTTCACAATCAATTTGCCACATCCCACAGCTTTTTATCTCCTTTGTTCCAAAACAGAAGGCAGATCACCCAGCTCACACGCTTCATAAAACACCATGATCCATGAATTGTGACGATGCTTGCTAGGCCGAAAAAGGTTACCAACACTAGCAGGAGCTGAAGGATTTTGCACCTCCAAACCTACCTACCCCTGGATGACAGCAGAGCATGAACACCACCTTCTGCCAAGCAGCAGAGATGTGATAAATGCATGCTCGACTAATGAAACAAGATTACAATGTCCACACAATTCATGTCAGTTGTGAACAATTCTTTCTGTTGCATGAGAACATGCAGACAGAAAAAGAAATCTAATATCCATACTGGAAACTGAAGCTAATCCAGGAAACTGAAGCAGAGCCAAAAGCAGCAGAGTGCACCAGCTCAACCTATAAGAGAGCCACACAGAGGGACAGAACAAGTGACAGCTTGCTGAGTTATAGACATCTTAACCACAGAAAAATCATCAAAGCAGGGAAGAGCTACATGATGTAAATGGCCAGGAAATAGTTCTGCAATAAGGAAAACCAAGGGCAGCTGACAAGATTACCCCCTGGTGCGTGCACCACTTGGCGTGAAAGGAACACGTGTAAGGTTCAACAATCCTTAACTCACGGCAAGCGAGAACATCCCAATGGGAGACTCACACATGGAAGAAGACTCAGTGCTCTTCTACTGATCACCTATACCTGGTAATTTTTCCCAAAAACCTGTTTCACATATACAGCTCATAATACCTTGATCAAGAGAGACGGATGATAATGCTTGCTGCTGGAAAAGTTAATACTCAACTATTTCAGAAAAATATTTTCCAAAATAGGTCTCCACCTGAAGCTCTGGACAGATTTTTTCTATTAAATAGTCAGCATTGTCTTTATAGTAAGTTGTATGCATTATAATCATTTTCTGTTTTGAAGTGCTTTCCAATTTTCCCTTTCAGGAAACAAACCTTTCAGTATTTTGATTTTCACTTTACAAGGAGCAGATATAGTCTCTAACAAAAAATATCATCTATCAAAAATCATGCACACACACATGCCCCTTACACCCATAAATAATAATATGCCCTAAAGAATGCCACTTATACAAGTTCTTGATTGTGAGATGTCAGTCGTCTAACAGTGCATATAAAAAAGAAAGAAAAACATAAAAACCATCCTGCAGCCCCATCTAGTGCATAATTGAGAATACTTCATCACTGGCAAGTATAAAGCTGGCATAATTTTAGATCAGGACTTCTCAAAACGTAATCCGGAAAGTTAAGGCATGCATCCAGAGGTGGTATAGCATTACCATTAAACATTACCGTATTTTATATTTAAAGTCTGATAAGAAAGCTGCATGGTGATTCACATGAAATTGTAGAGCTTTAAGGTCAGATACAGGTTCATTATCCATTTAAATAGTTAAAAGCATGCACCGTGACTCATGGTTCTTTAAGATTGTTTTATTTTCTTTTTGACATAATACAACCCCACCAAAAAGACCGTTCCTTTCAACGAGAGAGTGGAGCAAAGTTAATTATCTCAAAAATGAAACAAGCAGAGTGCAACTTTTAAGGACGCAGCTGCTAGGAAAGTAGTAAATACTGATGGAGAACAGTGCTGGCCTCTTACTTAGTCTCACACCAAAATCCAATCTGTTCCAAAAGTCATACAGAGCAGAAAATTATTCCAAAAATCAAAAGCTAATTTGTTTCCACAGGAGGCTTCAGAAATCATTTTTCTACGCAAGACAGACAGGAACAGAGCAATGAGCGATGCATGGGCCGTCGTATTTTAACACACTCCTGGTAAGCCGATCCCACAAGCTGACTGTACCACCTTCTCTGCAGGAGAATTCAGACCAAGCCAAGGATGAGTGAGGGCACCCAGAGCCCTCTGATGCAGCAAGTTTGGACTGTACTACATCCAGCACAGCCATTGCTCCACTTCTCCTGTGGGCAAACAGCAATAAGCTGGCACAGCTTCACCTCCTTCTGGCTGTTCCCATTTGGTCACAAAAAAATTAGGAACCTGAGGCGACGTCGATCTGAGTGTAAGCAAAACTGATGTAAGAGAATGGAGGAATATAGGATGGACCTTTAGTTAATTCATAGTTGTGACATACCTAAAGATTCCCAATGCTATTTCCAGGTTCAGACAACGGTAAGAACATTCAGAAGTTCCACTGAAAGAGAACGCCTTCGGCTTTCAAAGAAGTATTATGTTTCATCAAAAGAGATGGAACAGATGGAAAGGACCTGAAGGCTTATGTCGTATAGGTCAAAATTCTCCTTCATTAAGTAAAGTCTTGAATTTGACAATTTTGTTCACTTTTCTTCCATCTAAAAGCCACTATCAAAGGAAAATTTAATAGGACTTATAATACACTGAAAGTACCATGACGATGCATTAAAGAGCTGCTGTAATGAGTAGTTCTAGCCAGGGTACTTATTTTCAACCAAAAACTTATTTTCTAATGCTCAGAAAGAAAGGAGGGAAGAGTATCTTTAGGCTCAAAGCCTGAAGTCTAAAAACCCTTAGGTGATGGTAATGGATTTCTGTTGCCTGAAGTCAGTAAAAATCAGTCAACTCTCTTCTAGGTATCCAAAAATAGGAAAGGTTTTTTTAATCTCAATGAGGAAGTTCAGTCTACTCTAAATAAAACACAAAAGGTATACAAAAAAGAAGAGGTACTTGTTTGAAAATAACCAACATGCACAAAATAAGTCATTTCACCTTCATTATAATTCTGAGATTGAAACTTATATGCAGGTACAGGGAAACTGTGAGGCTCAGTTCTGGGTAATCTCAAAAAACCTTTTTGTTTTTAGTTACAGACAGCAGTTGGTAGACATGAAATTTATGCACCTAAGATATTTTAAGGCCCCTACAAAACTGTTATCTAAAATTAAAAATATAAGTGGGATGCATTCAGGTTGCATTTTCAAGCTCTCTTTTGGCCGGACATTCAACTGCTATTTTCATCTGCTGCTCTTTGCTCCCATTTTCTTTCCTTCTTTCTCTATTCACTTTTCTCAATGCAATGCTGAGAGGCAGGCAACATTACTTAGAATTTAATTTCCATGTACAGTACTTCCAGGAACAACATCTTGTTGCTTCCAGAAAGGTATTTCAAAATTTCACCAGAAGAACAAAACTTAAGCTTGACTTCAGTATAAACACAGTTCCAACGATTTATCAAAACCTATACGAAAACCCATATATTTTCCACTTCAAATTTTCTTCATCCTTTAAGAGGGTTTTATGTAATGTATTCTACATACAAAATCCAGAAAACTCACTTCAGAATACCATAACTATAACTAATACAACAAATGTAAAGCTTGGTTATATATTTACAAACTGCTTCTCCCTCCTATGAAAAGATTGGTGGACAAAGCTCCTGCTGACGTTGGAATATTAACAAGTCTGAAATTCAGGATATGCCTGCTATATACAGTGCAGTATTTTAGAAAGATACCTATGCTACCTCTGAACAAACTACGGTTATATTGCATCGTGTTTTCTCTAAAAGCTTTGCCTGCCATTTTAATTATTAATTAATGTCATAGCTGTTATTAGTGAACATTCAAATATCAGGAAATTCAGAGTAAGTTTTCCCAGTTCCCAGTTTCCCGATGCTTTGTAGAGAAAATGTATGGTTTGCATTACTTCCTCATGAAAATAATTACTAATCTTTCTGGTCTTTGACTCATATGGTCTATTATCTTGATATCCAGTTCTTGCCCTCACTTAAATGACTGTTCACCACTGCATCAATAATTCAGTTCCACTTCAGTTTATTTGTCACGTTGGCCACAAAGCTATTATTTCAAGAGATGGACTCACAAAGCTTTGAAGTTACTTTAATAGTTTTGTGACATTCTCATTGACATAGTGCCTAAGTAGTCATCAAATACAGATGAAGAAAACATTCTTCATTTATTTTTACAGGCTCAGCTGTACAATTAAGTTGCCACTGCTGAACCCAAGACATACAATGCTCTACCTGTTCTGTAGTAACTAACTCTGCAAAGACTGTAAGGTAAACGACATTGCTCCAAATGATCTGTCAAATGAAGATCCAAGTGCAAATACAAACCTGCACTGTGACAGTCTAAATCTCCTTCATTATCTTTATGCTCTAGTATGTCCTGCTCCATCCACTGACTTTCCTGTATAAATACACACAGCCCCTCCACCATAAAACATGTAGAAAGGTCATCTCTAACACACGTCAGGATAGGGGGATCCCAGTTTTCACTGGAATGCAGAACACAGAAGACTAAAACCAGGTTTTGCCACTATCCTGTTGCCTTATAGAAGATGAGTATGGCTCACTTTCAACAGAAGTGGATCAAGAACCTTATGAATAAATGCAGCCTTTCCTTCAATTTGCAACTATATTCTCCACTGAAGATATCAATCTCATGGATGATATATAACTGAAATGAGACATCAATCCACAAGTACAGATGCAGCAGCACACCTGAACGCACATTTAGCACAGTCTCAGCACCTTTTACGTGCAACTTGACATGGGAAACTTAATTTCTCCAGTCAGCCACTGAGACGTACTTTGTTGGCCATAGTTACAAATCTAGCAAGAGTTACTTACAAAAGCTGGTATGGTAACTGTATGACCAGACTGGAAAGCATCACAAAAACCAGCACTTAAAGCTAACACATTTCTGATACATCTCACTAGGATACAAAACAAAAACATCATACCAGTAGTCATAACTCTCATCCCAGTTGTCAAAATGAACCAGAAAACGATTGTCCACCATGTCTGTTACCGTGGCAACACAAATGAAAGTCGGGTTCTTCTTGTCTACGGCTTCCAGCTTCATCCCCACTCGAAATCCCGATGGAATCACTGTCTACATAGAGAAAGATATTTAACTGAAGATAAATGCTATAAATCCAGGAATCTCCCCAGCGTCCATAATCAATATATTCATGTCATTTCCAAGTTTCCCAATTAGCTGTCCCAACAGAGTGTCAGCAGCCTAATTAGCTGACATGTGAGATGCTCAAAGACAGAGAGATGTAGTTTATGAAAAAAAGTCCTAAACATGCTGCTAAAATTAAATGTGTTAGTTTTAATTCTGTCTTAGATACCCTCTCTGAAAGACTATTCTTGTTCCATATTATGATAGTGCAAGACACAGTACTAAAAACAAAACTTTAATTTAAAATACTCTTTCTGAATGCATTGGACATTTAAACAGATCAGTAGAAAAGTAATGAATTGGAACTGCAGAGGTTAGCTGCAGTGGAGAATGTTACTCACTTTGTTGCAAACATTTTTGTCTTAAATTTCAGGTCTCAAGTTTGCCATCATCGAAAAGTGCTATGAGTCTCTGCCACACACATGAGCATACTCACAACTACACCATTAATAACAAGTGAATACTTACTGCATTCTGGTTTTCAAATAGTGATTTAGGAGCAGCTTGAGCCTTGCATGCCTTTAGGTAGGAGGGCCAGCTGAATTCTTCCTCCTTATATCCTAAAAGACGGTCGTAAAAAAAGGGCAAGAAATTATAGGTATGAGACACAAGGTGCATGTATCAGTAAGAGACCAATTCTATACTACAGTCTTCTTCCCTTCGAACAAACATCTCCAAGCAGCACAGGCTACAAGTCACCTCTTTGTCTCTCCCCAAGAAAACCTCACCTGTCTGCCTCACAGGTACCAACTAACTTCCCTTTGTTGGTCTCACTAACACACACACAACCAACAAGTGTTCTCCAGCTGCTTTTCAGCCTGTTGGCTTCTACTTTAGAATCAGCAAAAGACCTACAGATCCCAAAGCTCTTCCCACAATGACAGTCAGTCCAATTAAAAAAAAAAAAAAAAAAAAATTCCTCTTCATCCAGACTTCACCCTATGACATCATCAGGCTATCACTAATATAGCATCATCACTACTAGCTTTAAAACAAACCTCCTAGGTTATATCAAAACAGTTGCTTACACAATCAATGCCCCAGGACCCCTCATGCATTCACAGTGCAAACTGGCCCCTGCATGGACTTCTTGCATTTTTTAATTCTGTGTATACAACACTTAGAAAGAAATCTCTATCTCTGCTAATGTTCAGTTTCTTAAGGGAAAAAAATACAAATAATTCATAATATATTGAACTGCATAAAATAATCTACAATAAACCATTTCTAGTTCTAATCTATAAAACAATGCTAGGAGCTGGGAGCAAAGACTTCCTCCTTCATTTTTTTTCTGTTATGTAATAGTTATAGAAACATCTATTTTAGTCAATATGTTACAACCCAGTAAAGCAGGACCAAAACCACAACAAATTTCAGTAAGTGATTGCCTTTACTGAAATATGTCACCTCTTAACTACTTGAAGTATTACTCAAATATGCCAGAGATAACTGCTTTGATTAACTTGAGATTCTCATATTATCCCAGGAACTGCAAGTTTAAAACCCTTTATCTTCACCTTCTCTACATAGGGCTTTCTCACTTTTCATTTTAAATATTAGTCAACATAAATTAACCTACAAGTCCAAATAATGATACTTTTCTTTATACTCCAATGGCCCCTTGTCTTGATACACCACAGCTGTAGACCATTTGAAACCATTTTTAAAGCAATGTGGTATTGAGGCTTTTCATTTTCCCTTCGTAATTCTGGAGAGTACTCAAACCTAAGTCCAAGCTCACAGCCAACAATACTAAACCGACTGCACGTGTGATGAATCAGGTACTGGGAACACGAAAAAGTCCACGGAAAAAGAATTGGTTTGAGGAGACCGTGAAAATTTCTGGGCAGTGTAGGTCCTCCTGTCACCAAGTGAGAAAGTGAGATCTTTAGCTCCTAACTCATCTCTCAAAACAAGACCAAAGGTCAATTTGATTTATTCACTGCAGACACAGAACAGTCGATGGAATTTTTCCACACATACACACGCATGCACCTTCATTCTCTTGCTGCAGATTTTGCCTGTGTGAGATAAAAAAGTGAACTTCTCTACACAAAATGAATAGTGTCCTGAAACACCATCTTTTTTATTTCTGTGTAACCCAGCTTGATTCCAGGGGATGCTTCTATCCTCTACGCCTGCTGGAAGCCCAGCAGCAGTCACCTGTTGCCTCTGTTGCTGTGGGGATGGGAGACATCCCACCACAAGGCCTGTCCTGCAGCAGCACTGAGAGTTACCCAGCCTTTCCATTTTAATAAACAAGGACAGAAATACGTATCAGAAAACAGCTAGAATAATAGTCTTCCTTTCTCATGTCCCTCACTCCACCTCCCTGCACCCCGCTCCAAGTCAGACCACCAGGTTTCAAATTGTTTAGGGTTTATGCCATGAAGGTCATAAATTTGCATTTTAGCTAGAAAATGAAAGGCTGCTAATGCAAACCTTTGAGTTCTTCTCTGAAGTGCTGTTTTATATAAATCCTGTGCCCTATGTCATAACTTGCATTGGCTTTAGCATCTGTACAATTTGCAATGGGCACTGTAGAAATCATTAAAATGCCGTATCACAGCAAAATATAAGCAATCTGTCCAACCCAATAAAAACAGAGGACCCAACAACCTAAGACTGGCACATTATCCCTCCCCTTGGAAAAGTAGAACCCCATGAAGTTCTTCCAGCAGCAATAATTCACAGTTAACAAAAGCTTTCCAAACTAGGCATGTAAGATGGAAAAGGTGACAAATCCTTGTCATAGATATAGAAACTTACTAAGCACACTGTAATAACAACAGGAACGCTCTAACTGGGGACTCATCAGTGAAGGCCAGCCTTCTAAGAAAATCTTATTTATGTTCAAGAAATTGCTATTTCTACACAGCCAGTTATACAGAACTGTGTCCCAAGGGAAGTGGCAGCACAGAGCACTCCTGGCCTGTAGCCAGAGTGGAGCTTGCAGAGCACTTAGAAGAGCAGCTCATGTTTCTCCAAGGCTCACCCAAAGAAATGCCATCCTCTCCACACACTGGCAGGCCCCCTGCCCCTAAACTTCCAGAGGCTTTACTCTGACTTTCCACACCTGAGCCCTTACATTCACAGTTTTATAGTTCTCTGCAAACACATCCTCTTGACTCTGTGCACTCCTTGCTTTCCAGCCCTTCTAAATCACATTATACTACTCTCACTGTGTATGCCAGAACAGCACATTCATTTCTCACTTGCCTGACTTCAGGACTTGCTCCCTTCATCCCCACATAGTCCCTCCCCGTTCCAAAAGGACCACATTTACCTCTTCTTCATGGTACAATTCAGCGCAGATGCTTTCCAATTGCCAAAATAAGAGTTACATAATGTGAAATCAAATTAATTATGCAAGCAAATTACACACATTTCAACACCTTTATACCATTTTTATAATCCATTTACAAATTACACTTTCAAGCTTGCAATCTTACCTTTTTTCCTGCCTATTGATCTGTTCATTCCTCTTTTTGTCCCTGTTTCAAATTTACTCTTTGTGGAAAGACAAGGTTTTATTAGTCTGTACCAACATATATACAATAATGGTAATCAACATGCAGTAGCAAAAATGTCCTAAGACCTTCTACTAAAGGACTCTCAGCTGCCTCTGAGGCAGCTACTTTCAAATGCTCTTGACTAAATGAACTAAAACATTTCTGCCAAAAAACCAAAAATTACAGCATTACACAGGTCAGTCTCAGTCTCAGAACTATGTAAGACACACAGATTTAAACTAAAAAGTACCTTTAGGTGGATGAAGCTTGTGACCTGTTTTCTCACACCATCCAACAGGATGAATGTCTGAAGAATCTGCATTCACCCAGAAATCGTAACAATCTGGGTACCCATCAAAATGGAGTCGTATTCTGTAGCCACAAACCTAAAAACAAGAATAGACAACACACAAGACGACGTTTTAAGCTGCTTGCCCTACACATAACGGCTTCCATTCAATATTATATATAATAACTCTACGTTTTCAGTCAGCTTTTACTTCTGCTCAATCCAACATTGGATGAATAAATTCACTGGATAAAAAGGAAAGAATTAAAAGGCAAAGCTATTCTCAGTCTGAGTGCCTCCTCTTCTGGTCACAAGAATTAACTAAAAGCTGGATATGCCACTAGTGCTCATTTTCAAAAACTTGAAAATGGTTCAACCCAGCATTAGAGTAAAACATAAGCCCTACAGAAGGGCATGAATACATCTGATACAACTCAGGACAAAGAGGAAATAATGAGGATCTCAAGCTATCCTGATTAACTGCTATGCAAGGGAGCACTGAACAATAAGTATGTTCAAAAGGCTCTCCAGAGAGATACTGAAAACTGTTTAACTAAAAACGAGAAGTCAGCGGAGGCATTCCCCAGAACTTCATTATTTCATGAAGTAATAAGTCAATTACTGAGAGAAGGAGAAAAACAGGACACAATACTCTCTACAAAGGTTCTCCACATCTTCCTGAGTGCCAAACGCCATGAATTTACTGCAGTCATCAGTGAAAATCTCGACATCAGGGTCACCCTATATTTAATTTGTACTCTGACATAACTTCCAGTTTCCCCATTGTAATTCACAAATGAAATCCAAAAACTCATTTAAACGACGCAAAAACTAAAGTAAGGTATGTGTAAGAGATATACAAAATACACCTGAGAAGCAAGTTCTCTATTGAAAGCAAAGAAGCTGTTAATCACAAAAATTATGTCATGAACCACAGCAAAAAGAAAAACTGAGTTTATATTTTATGTTAACTTGCACAGGATGCCAATACAGGCAATTCCTGTGACCATCAGCCTGAAAAAGCTGTAGAGCACAACAGCAACACATGAAACTTTTAGGTATTTGTATCAGTGGAGTAACTGCAAATACTATCAAACTTCCATAAAACTTCTTTGTATCAGTTGTCATAGTTATGTTACTTTTCTATTTATTTTTTTCATTTAAATACAAAAACCAGGATTACAGATAAAACTACACATCATCCAACTAGTCTAATACGGTTTTCTACTGTTGTATATGTTAAATATATGTAAATAGTCACTGCTGCATTGGCCCTAGATACATTCTTTACATGTCTATCAGGCAGAAACAATACAGCACTATTAATTTAAAAGCCATCTTCCTACGGATAGTTTCTGTCTGCCTGTTAGGTAAGAGTGATGGTTTTCAGCTGCTGCTGTTTCATTTCAGTCTCTGCTAGAGCCCCACACCATGGCTGCCTGCAGCCTCTACTTACCTCAGCCACCGTGAGAACACAATAGATGGACTGGTGCTCAGGATCCACGCCCTCCAGCTTCATCCCTACTTTGAATCCGTTCTTGTTGTATGGGAAAGACTGATACTGCAATGGGAAAGAACAGTTTCTTCTGAAACTATACCAGAACCAGCATACCACACAATATCTTTATAAGGAATAGAACAAGGATTATTTATTATTCATGTTTCTGAAAGCACTCCTAAATCACTTTAAATTAAGTTTCACATTTTTCATAAATGTAGAGAGGAAGAGAAACTGATGATTGTTTGAAAAACTAGAATGACTTAAAACTTGAGAGTGTGTAAGAAAATTAGGAGGAATTAGCAAAAGAGTCAAAGGGAAGAAGGTGACATGATTTGTCTTCAACCTTTTTCATTAACTGTCAGTAAAACATTGTAGCAATTTAATTATTTGCTTTTGAGCCTGCACAGTGACACTGACAACCTTCCTGGTGTATTCCTATAATAATCACAACAATGATTCTCTATTTTGCCTTGAAAGATGAACTGAAAGGCAGAAATATTGAACACTATATAAAGATGGCCTATTTGCTGTCCCTTATATGCGGATTCCACACTACGTAGTCTTCCAGGAGAATTTCTGCATCACAGGAACATGATTACCCCTCACATCACATTACAATGAACCCAGAAGAACATCTTTCAAAACACAGAAAGTGAAAAAAAGACTAAGCAGGATGGATATTTTCAACCAGACGGCATCAGCATCCCTCCCTTAATGGGAAAGGAAGGTAGCACATATTAAGGTTAAACTGGAGGGAATATCAGAAAAATAAGTGACCAAAACTGAAGACAGTTTTCTACAAGTTAGCATATTCACAGTCAGACAGTTTTTATGTCCCAAATGGTTACAGAAAAAACACAGGAAAAGCATCTTAAATGTTCCCTTTTCCTTCTGTTTCTGTCTAAAAGCTACACATGCTCCCAAGTCAACTGCAGCACCTCTGCAGCCAGTGGGAAGAACAGGGTACCAAGGGAGGCACTCAGAGAGGTATCACCTACATGGAAGGAAGAGAAACCTTGTGAGACACAGCTCAGAAATTACTTTAAGTACCAGGAAGTGGCAAGGACTCTCCATCATCCTGACCATTCCTAACTAAGGGTACAAAACAAGACAGTGAAAAGTACTGCTTCTGAACTGGTAAAATAAAAAGAAAAGGAAGAGTAATTCTCAAAATGCAAACAGAACTCAAGGATTCATAATTGGTGGTGATGTTTGGTTTGGGGTTTTTTTAACCTATCTGATAATGTGGCTTGCTTGTTCATCTGTAAAATGGAGAAATATTACCTGGACAATTGTGAGTGTTATTAAGAATTCTCTTCCTGCTGCACGCTTTAAATACTGCACACTAAATCAAGCATTACCCAGGGGCTAAACACTTTGAAAGAAAATACTAAATTAAGATGCACTGAATGAGTAAGGCACAATGTGGAGAAAAAGACAGAGCATTGTGTAACTCCAGACTTTACCACCGTGTGCAGCACCCTGCAAAGCCAACATGTGCCTGTGTGCTGCTACAGGATTTCATGGACCTTCAGACAGGCAGAGCAATGCCTTGTAAATCTACCTCCCCACTAGGACGCTCCTTATCCAGATCATTTTCTTGTTAATTTTTGATCCAGTATACAGCTCAGAGGAATACAGCTAAAGACAGTCAGAAAACTGTTGTTCTTGCACCTACAGCCTATGGATTCTGCACACTTCAATCCTAGTTCTTCACTTTTCTAACTCAATAGCATCTAAAAACACCAATTAAAGGTCAGCATCACACACATGTGTAAGCTGAAAAGCTAATTCCCACACAAAAGATTTAACAGCTGAAGTATGAAGCATACAGTAAGAAATGGAGCAAGAAACAGACCACATATCAGAACAGAATTACCAAAAAGAAGTAACACATAGCAGGAGTACAGAAGCTGAGACATGTTCACGTTGCATCAGGTTTTGCAAGAGAAGATAACAGCACTGAAACCTTGTGGATTTGGATACAGAGCTCTCTTCCAAGCAAGAGAGGTGGCACTAATGAAAGCACTGAAATGACAAAGACTACCACAGCAGGCAAAGGATAAGCAGGACATGATGATGTGACATCCAGTAAGAGGACAGGCGAAAGGAGAACAAAACAAAGTAGTATCTGATGTAGTAACAAAATATAATGTCAGCAGAAGCTGAAGAAAAGACAGGTAATATAACCAAAGCAACAAGACAAAAGATGACCTTTGTACCACCTTTCTAAACATATTTAAAGAAAATGATATGGCATGAAAAAGTGTGGGTATGTATCACATTTTTAGCTTCAGAGATTAGAGTGAAAGGCTAGAACTTGCAGATTTTGGAAAAGCATTTACAACAACAGAATTCTCTGAAAAACAGAGAAAGATTACTACTTTCATAATTGCTGATGAACACAGCATTATTGTCATCATGCAGGTTTTCCCCCATAAAAGTGTAAAATCTTCAAATTAGTCTTGTTTATTGATTTCCTAGAAATGTCTTGATCTTAGGTGGTTGACAGACATTTCAGAAGGTCATACCTCTTTAAAAAGCTTAGTAGGTACTGCAATGGCCCTTTCTTCCTCCAGATAGGATGCCCAACACCATGCTTGCCTTCCTTTAGAGGGTACAGCTATAATGAAGCAAAAAACAGTGAAGTAATTCTGTAACTGTTAATGTCTCAAGAAAAAAGAACTCACAGCATTTTGAAATTTAAAATACACTTATCTCAAATCTACATTTTATGAAATGCACTCATGGTGTTGCTCAGAACTTATTTCAGAAAAAGGAAAAGCTCTGTAGGTTCAAACACACCGGGAACATGAAGGCTTCTGGTTTGTCCAGAAACACTTCCAGCAGTTCAAACATTGATTAGTAACAAGAAAAAGCTCTTTCAGGTGACAAGAACAACTTACAAAGTCTCGCTCCAACCCACTTCTCCTTATTGCTCCTAAGAAGCATTACGATATACAGTTTGCAAATGTGTAAAACAGTGAGTTCAAAACACAAAATAGCTCAGTATTTTAAGGGGTTTCTTTTCCCCCTATGTATTTCTTTTAGTTGAGAGCATTTTCAACTGGATACCACTCCTAACAGGTTTTTTTAATCACAGTTGAAATACCCTATTCTTAACAGTACTCAGAATGCTTCTCACCTACTCCATCACTTTGTAGTTTGATGGTTTTGGGTAAAAAGGCAGTGATTTAACAGTATTTTCTCCAAGGCCTCACAACTGCCATAGATGGTTTTTTTCCTCATCATGTCATAAGTATACGACAGAAACCTCCAGTTTCAGGTTTGCTCATACAGCATGAACACTCACATACACTTGCATGGTCATTGCAATATTGTTTACAGTCCATCTTAATATTGCCTACAGTCACACAGTTTTTAGGGCTTGAAAATAAGGCACTACCTGCACTAGCACAAACTTTATGAAGAGAAAAGCACAGTGTTGTGTGAACAGAAGAGCCTGTGAGGCTGGCCATGTATGTATCTACTTTCATACACCTCTACTCTGCTCTGCTGATTTCCACCCAAAATGCCTCCTCTGCACAGGCAGCTTAGCATTTCAGACCATAAGCTCACACTGGCAGAAGGATTCATCCCAGTCCACACTGCAAATCTGGCTTGATCCAGACTGTGGGCTACTCACAGCAGAAATAAATCCCTTAAGAAAGAGTCTGGTTAAGCATTTTTATGACTAAAACATGAACCATAACAACAGCAATGCCAAACTCTCCTGAAGAAAGCTGATAACATAACCAAAAGATAAGAAATTTCAGAATGACAGTGATCACTTAACATCATTAGAGCACATTCATTTTATTTGGGATTTACCCAATTTTTATCTATTGCATTTAAGAAATTAGTTGCACAGCACAATAATACACTCGTGTGCTTGGTTCTGAATACAGAGTGGTCTTTTATATCAGTTTATAATTTTATACTGATGCTTTCCCAAATAAAAATAAAAAAAACCCCAACAGAAGAAATTTATATGGTCATTCTGCCAGTGGGCAGCAGCGATTTCCACAGAGCATCAGCTTTATGCTTGTGTCTCACACGCTTCAGCCTTAGAAGCAACTGTAGAAACATTTCAGGAGTGATTCTATCTTGGGAGGGGGGATCTTTCATAACTTTTATTGTTGCTTCTTCAACCGGTAGCTCATCTGCCTGGTGTACCCCAGAGCTAATTGGAGTTCTGTGCTGATTAGTGGCCTGGCAACCTCTGTTAATGTCTCCCCATCTACCCTAAGAAGCACTCTGGAGGGCAAGATGTAGATCTGTGGTTTGTGTACCACTGAGGTATAATAGCAGCTGATTCTCCAATTCTTCCTAAAACTATCTATCATACAAATAGCTTGAAAGAACAGCACTCATTTAAAATATGTTTTATTATGTTGCTCGATGCAGTATATGTCCCTTTGGATTGATTATGGCAATTATTTCTAAACAGTTCCATAAATGTGTCTATTTCCAGCACATAATGAAGATGCAAAATTGATCCCCAAGGAAACAAAAGTAAACTTTCACTTCTGCTTGATACGTGTCTTTCAACATCTGGGAACTCAATGGGGCTGATTCCCTCTAATACTGGCACTATTTAGAGGGCTGAAAAGAAAAAAATCCTCAAATGTATATTAGCTGCTTTTACACGCACTAACAATGCTGCCTTAAGATTTAATTGCTATAAATTAACAGTGGCATTGTCTTTTTACAGTATTGAGAAAAGTTCAACAGGGAACACAAATTCTGTGAAACAGTGCTGGCAATTCACAATAAGATTTGGATATTACCTAAAGAATTGATGGTTGAGATTTTTGTTTCATAATCTAACTTACTTTGTTTCAAAACTGTTATTTCCCCTTTTCTTTTTCTCCTGGCTCTCTGTGAGACTCTCAAAATCCTTCCTTCAGGTTTGTCCTCCTAAATTAGGAAGAAAAAACAAGTACAGTAATCTCATTAGCTTAGAAGTCTAGTATGATAAAACTTGAGACACTGCTGAAGGTTAAACTGTGACTTCATTTAAAAGGCTATTGATCCAGCTCTCTCCTACCCCAAACAAACGTGCAGATGTCTAATAGAAGCAAAGTGAGCCATCAGTGACAGATCACAGCAAACACAGAGAAAATGACAGGCAGAAGGACTCTCACCCCCTGGCACTCAACCAGTCAGCCTTGACTGACCCAGGGACAGATCATGAAGGCTTCAGCAGGCCTTGCTGAGACAATGATAAATAACAGTATCTTTGGGATATGCTTTGGGTTCATGCTTCCAAAACAATTTAAAGGAAAACCTATCACAGCTTTAGTCTGGTTTTTTTTTCAGATGTACAGTTCCTTTATTAAACATAAAATGGCACTGATCCTTTTCATTTATTTCACTGGGTATTAACAGTTCTGTGAGCCCCTGAGCAGAGTCAGTACTCATCCAGAAGGGCAGATGCATGGAGACAAAGAAGGTGTCCCCGACTTTTGCCTAAGATACTGCTACACAAAGAGCTGCAAATTTCCTCCTGACAACTCTAGTGTCTTCAGCCTTTTGACAACTCAGTAGTTGCAGAACTCTACCCTTCTCCCTGAAAACTGTGCTTCCTCCAGTAGTGTCACAGCTATTGGGAAGAAAACAAATATTACAGGAAAACAAACATTATGAGGAGGTACTGTGGTAAGCTTTCTCTAAAATGAAGAATAAATCCAAAAGGAAAACAACCAAAAGATGCCCCAAAGCACATTACACTGCAACACAAGAGGAAACCAAATTTTTGGCTATGATTTTCAAAGGCAAATTAGACTAAGAAAATCACAAGTATTCCTGTCTTAACTGTAGTGTAGATTTCTTTGAAAATAAATTATTGGCTTGCAGTTATTTATTCATGTGCAGAATGACAAAGTAACAGGTGTTGGGAAATATGTACTTCTGGTTTTCCATGCTGAAGACATGGCAAGTCTAGGTTAGCATCATTTTCCCTTTAAATTCTTTTTCTTCCGTTCTTAAAAAAGAAGGGAAAGAGATAAAACACAACTTTTATCAGGGCATTGTCAATAATTACAATTTACTGCTGAGGCATAATTAAATTGGCAAATGAACCAACTAATTATTGTGGCTCTGACAGAGTGATGAAGTCATTTCTCCTTGTGGACTGATGTAGCTACTGACATTGCAATACAAGGCAAAACTCCCACCAAAATACTTGCAGGAATGGATTTATGATGCATACTAACAATTTCATCAGGATTCTCCTTCTTCTCCCCATTATCCCGGCACTCTTCTTTGAGAGGTAATTTGGCTTTTCTTTTCCGAATGCCTTTAGAATCATCTTCCCCATTGCATTCCATGCTGGGATTTTCCTCCTTTGGTTCTCTACCACAAGAGTAAGACAGTGACACAAAGACAGTATTATTTCACTTCCCATATTCATAAAACAAGCAAAAAAAGCATGTAAATATGTGGGTCCTATAGCATTATACCAAATAGATTTTTAGAAATACTACTGAAAATTATGTCTGTCAAAAGAACTAATATGAAAGACACACAATAGCAACTGCAAAAGGAAAGTTGTCAGCTTATGCTGAACAAGTTCTACATGTTTTAAACAGTGTGTCTTTTTCCATGTACCATCAAGTCTTTTGGAGAAGCAAACTGTGAAATGTTTAGGACTGCAGGGCACTTTAGAGAGAGGAAGGCAAAGGTAATTGTTAAGTCTGACAAATCCAATTGGAGAAAGCTGTTATGTGACTGTACAAATTGCTAAACACGAAATCAGATCAGAAAAAATTGAAGCAATTAGCTAAAGATGAAGGAAAATGTACAAAATCATGACTGTTAAAAACTGCCATAATCTAGCAATATGCAGTACAGAACGGACATAGTAACACAAACATGCTTTTATGACGAGATGAAATGCACTAGCCGAAAAAAATGTACTGAGAAACTGCAGTATGCTCATGTTTTCACTCACTGTCATCTATAAAACAGCACTTGCACTTAATTATAATTAACTTACCACCCCAACCATCTCATTACTGATTATCTTAATTCCAAAGACTATGAAACAGGGTGGGAGTCTGACACTGATTCATACATCCCATAGACTGTTTTACTGCTTGCATCTGACAGCAGAACACAGCACAGTCTGAGTAAAAAAGACTGCCTTCAATGTCAGTGCTAGACAAAACCAAATGTTGTTAAGGCATTTACACAAAAAACAGTGAAAGAACATTATAAACCAATAGTGACACCAAAATTTGTCTGCTTAATACCTCCCTTTGTCCCACCATGAACACTTTATCCCACCACTTCTTTCTCATGCTGCATTTATGCCAAATTCTTTGTTTCTATGCTTTATTATTGCACCTACTTGTTTTTTACTTGCTGGGCACATTTCTGGCTGCAAAATTTCCCTTCAGGCACAAATTCTTCTATGGTACCATAGCGGTAACAGTTTTCACAGAAAACAAGTCCATCCACTTTTGCAGTTTCCTTCAACCTTGTGGGGATCCCTGTCTTTTCTGAAAAGGCTGCACAATGACAAAAGTTAACTTCACTTAGGTAGAGGTGATAGATTTCCAACCATCCTCAGCAGACCTTGCCAAGCAACCAGAAAAACATCAGCCACACCACTCTTGTCAGAATGAAAAACTTGGAGTTAGTGTTTTTATGAGGTCCATATTACTAACAAGTAACTTGGGTTCTCATATTGCACCAGGAGAGAGGAACCCACTGATTCTATGATTCTGTCACTGCTTGATGTGGCTATTCGTGGAAGGACTGAATTTTGTGACAGGCACCACTGACTGCCCACAGTCATCACTGCTCAGAATCCGTGACCTCATCTCCTGCACATATCCCTATACCTATATTTGGGAGAAAAGGGCTGGGGGCAGTTATCTTTCATTGGGTGAAATTATTTCTGGAAGCAAATCACTGACTGCATCCTGCAGTCTCTAGCAGCAACAGCTACTGCTCAACCTTCCTGAGGTCCACCAGAAGTGAAAAATCACTGAACTTGTAATAAAACAATCCTCAAATACTAAGTTACTGACTCATCCTAAGCTGCAATTTCCCCACAACAGACATACAGCCTAGGAGAGGGTATATCTAGGAGAGAATGCACTTTCTTTCCCTCACAAGTGTGAAACACTGTCAAGTACTCCAACCTCTAAAGCAGGTTTCTGTCTTTGCACCTTCCTGAAAGGCAAATTTCAAGTCACAATTGATGTATTTTGATTAAGCACTGTACTTTGAAAGCAGAGTCAAATGAACTCTTGCATGCAGGCTATCTCCCCTAGCAGAATATATAATGTGTGTTATATTTACACATCAGCATCATAAGTGGCTCAAAACAACTATTTCCTCTCACAATGGAAAGTTTTAGCAGTGTTTTTAATTTTAGGGAGCACTATATTAATCAAGGACAGTGTAAGGTAGTAGCAGAATACTTGCTTGATATATTTATATGTCCATAGACACAGTTTAATTCAGTAGAAACACAATTTTTTGTTTAGGTTTGTCAGACTGTAGGGGATGCAGTTGCATGTTTTCCTGTCGGTAACTGTGATCTCTCAAAGCAGAGAACCTGTTGTGCTACTACACTATCACAGCGTTGCTAGTCTCGTCACAGATGTGAAACTTGAATTAACTATCACAGCCTTGCTACAGAACACATTAAGTGTGGTTTGGAGCTTCAGACCTCAGAGGGGTCCAAACTATTTTCCTACCAGTGTAAATGTTCCACGTGACAATTATGGTCTAATGGTGAGGGAGCAGCAAAGGAAAGCTCTCACTGACTTCGCTTCTCATGATTATAGGGATGATTATTAAACAAAAAATTGTGAAGTCTGCTTTTCAAAGGACTTACAGAATGCATATTTTAAAAGAAAGTTGATAACATGTAATATCAACCAGGCAAAACTAGGTAGTTGTAAATAATCACAAAACCAGTTGTGATATTCTCTTTTCACGCTACTCCACAATTCCTGGATTCAGCATAGAAAGGTTACAGTAATTTACGACCATGTAAACCAACCTTCCTTGAACAAAACAGGTGTTTCTTACTTCAGCATTTTAAATCCAGGAAACACCTTACCTGGTAGACAGATACCACAACTCATAGAATTTTACCATTTAAGATAAACATAAACTGTTTCTACACACTGATTTTAATACTGCACAGAAGCACAGCTGGCAGGAGCAAGGCATCTATGTGGGCACACACTGCACATCTGACACTTGACATCAGTGGTGGCAGCTGAAGGCAGTTTGCAGTGCACAAATGGACTCCAGGCAGTTAGTGAAGTCTGTGGGCAGTCTGGAGAACCAGCTCAACAAAAATGACCTCTAAAAAATTCTCAATAAGTTAAAGAAAGCTACTATTTTGCAAATTAAATTGAGGAAAAGCACCAATTCTAAATTTAAAGAAAATTACTGTAAGGAAAAAATCGTGGCTGTAATTGAAATTCAGATGTTTAACAGTGGAATTATTTCCTTTTACCTTGAAATAAATTAATTTTCATACTTATTTACATCCCAAGAAAGGTTACTTCATCAGAGATGAACTCTGTTCATTAAAGCCAAGTAAGCTTGTTTTTTCTTTATTTTGGAGGCAAGCTTTAAGGAAAGCTGATACATTAAAGAAACTACAGTCTACCACAGAAAATCTTTACAGCCTCTTAACTGACCTTCTTGAGCAGTTGGAACCATCCAGGTTGTGGTAGCAGTTGCCTTTTTAACACTTTCCATCTCAGTTTCATCTGTAATCACTTCCAGGGCCCCAAATTCATTGACTCTAAACTGTAAGACAAAGCAAATGGCATAGAGCATAGTAAAAATTCACTAGAAGTCTCTTGGAGTATCTTCTATTCAATATAGTTTTTACATGCTGTCCTCACCACATTGCCTATTTTCTATGTGTTTCTGCTTATTCCCCTGGAATTCAAAACAAGCCTTTCTTGTTTCTATCAAGCCAAATATGAATTCATTTTGATATCTATAAATATTAATTTGCAATAGATACAGATGCCTCCACATACAGATCAGTATCTAACTTATACACACAAATTAAAAAAAAAAAAAAAAACAAACCAGGAACAGAAATTCATGGGAACATCCCCTAACCATATGTTTTTCATTGCCAGCAAAATAACGCACTCCAGACACTGAGTATTCTTTCTGAGGACAAGGGACTTGAATGAACAACAGACACCAAATGCTTCACAAAGTACAGAAATTTCAGCATCCTCTGAAAACACAGTACTTCTCCACTAAAGTGCACATAAACAAACATCTCAAGGCAGTTTATGAGGTGTTTAATTACACGCTGAATGTGATATTACTGTCAGCCAGACGCAAGGCTCAACAATACCCCACATGCTGTGCTTACGCTGGAGCACTGGGAGTTATAGCCGTCCTGCTGCCAGAAGAAAAGTTTCTTCCCAATGCCATAGTGATTACAGCACTACCACATGAAAATAACTTCTGTTTCCCAGTCACTACATGGTCTGCAGGCCCAGCTGGTTGCACAGGTTTAACTCAAGGCGGTGTTTTGTCCCTGATTGTCTGCTCTGAACAGCAAAGGGGTGCCTTTGCCACAGAGAGCAGGTCTTTATCAGTGTGGTGCTCTCACCAACAGCTTTCAACAGGAAAAATTACATCTGAGAGAGTCTTTCAAAGCTTCACCAGAGAGAATACTCCTTCAAGGCAGTAGCATGAAGCCTATTTCTGTTCCTCTGGTCAGGCAACTTTACCCTGGGAAAATGAGAAAGGGAATAATTGCCTGGCATTACACTGGCCCTCTCTGTGCCTCCAGAAGCAGTTGAATACATCACTCCCACTCACTTTGGACCCTGCAATGGTACAGTACTGAAAATAAGCCATTCTGGCTGCAGGCAAAGATGACACCCATACACACATAGCACAGCAGTGTGCTTCACTAATACACTCCTTCCAGCCTCACCATTTGCAAAGAGCCAACAGGCCCTAAGGAACGTCAACAGCTAAGAAATAACAAGCTGAGGGGAGGGAAAGGAAGAAGACAATCACATGATCATGTAACGTCTGGAGCTAAGATTTTTACTTGTGATCAGCTATGCTCACAACAGATATGAAAGTATGGACAAACTGTTGATAAATCCATCTGGACTGAAATTGCACGAGTTCAACTTTGAAAGGCAACCAAATGCAGCAAACATCATGTGCTGATACTTCAGTTTGTGGAGAGACATTCATGCTGCTCCACCCAAAGAAAAGCAGCAGGGTTACTATTCAGAGTCTTAGAGCTGACTTACGGACTCAGTATTGTTCCTATTTTGGTTAAGTTCATTTTTGCTACAGGTGCTTTGCTGCCTCTGCAACAGGTGGATGCCAGAGGGAAAAACCTTCCCTGCTTTCAAGAGCTCCAACTCTGCAAGAGCTGTCTCACAGCAAGCAAGCTGTGAACATGGGCCAAGACACCTGCAGGTTGCTGCAGCGTAGCAGCTCACTGGGCCCAGGGAGGTTACTGACCAGCTCTTGGAAACACTGTCCCACACCTTCATACAGGATCAGCTGGAACATACATACACCAAAGGTATTTCTGAACAGCCCTGGGATACCTAAATACATGGGATATTTCTGCATGATTTGATCCATGTCCAGCCCTGACACCACACACACATTCCTCCTTCACCAGGGCCTCCTATGGTAGGCAAGGACATCACCTGAGGTAAAGCAGTGACCTGCCAGCCCTTCTGGCTCCAGAGGGCTGACTGATAGGCACCAAACAATGGAAGACAGAAGACTGTAGGCAAGGCTGCTCCCAACCTCTCCCGGGAGGCTGTTAACACCAGCAAGAGCTGTACCATTAAGGAAAAGCTCTTCAACAGTGGGGCCACCACGCTAAGATGGTCTCACTGACAGAGAGTAACAACTTGCCACTGCCTTAGCAGGTGAGAGGGCACAACAGTCCCACTGGGCACTGCCTCACTGACCACTGTAACTCGTGGTTTTGCCTGCAGCCTCCCCTTTACCAGCATCAGAGGCCTCCGGCCCCTGTCTGGATGCAAACTTGAATTCCTGTCTGCTCTCTCCCTACCTCCCCAGCAACAGCATCAGAACTCATGTACACACTGAGCTTTTTGCGGCTAACCTGAACAATGCCTCAGACCTGGGGAGTCATACTCTGGTTTTAGCTTGGGAGGGAAAAAGACACAAACAACTTGTGACAAAGGCTAATTGCTTAAAAACAGTATAAATAGATGTACAAAGCAGCATGCTGCACAAAGTCATCACAGGAAAAGAGGTGCCAGAACAACATGCCAACTAATGTCCACTGCTGGAAGCATGACAAAAAGGATCTAGATTAATGGTGGTTTATATGCCTATGAAAAAAAATTCAACCTGTTTGTAAATCTCTTCTACTTAGAAAGTAGGCAACAGAAAACCTAAAAGTAAAGGTCTCATCATAATATTTCCTCCAAGCCAAAATACCATAAGAGCAGTTCTCCCACACAGTTCCCTATGTGTCTTGACTGTTTGGAATTTCACAGCAGGTGATACAGAAGGAAAGAAACAGTGCCATTGAGCTAACTTCTGAGGATGGATCCATAGCTTCCTGAGAATTAAAAATTTGTTTTCAAGTCACAAAACTTCCTAAGTAAATATAGAAATTTGCATTGGATTAAGGGATTTCCCTTAAATCTGCCTTCATAGCATCTAACAGTAAAATTTCTCTTGATGGAAACAAAGTCAGGCCATTATCAAGTACTTTACAAATAAATTCACAAGAACACCCTGGTTTTTGTCACTTCAATGTTTTAAAGAGAATAAATTATAAGGCTTGTTGGGTATAAATTTAATCCACTTGACTTTTGTCAAGTGCCTGTTGGCAAATTTTAAGTAACCTCTTAAGATAATTCTCTGTCCCACGCTATGGAGCCAATGGTCTTAAAAGATCAGACAGCAACAAAGAAGGGATAGAAACCTCAACAGCTTTTCTGAGCAAACTCACAGAAAGATAAACAGGAATAAATATAACAGTTGGATAGAGAATTTAACTTTCCAAGTTTCATGTACTGGTGAGCAATGAGGGCAAAATTACACGTGTTTAAATAACTGCAGTTCTTTTAATACAAATGTATTGTAACTGAGTTGGTGGGACGAGTCCAACTGCTAGCAGGTAAGTATACAACACAGAACTTACTCAGCTGCCTTGTCTGCAGTTACCACAAGGATGAAGAACAGTAGTTTCCATTTAAACACCATTAGAGATTCCTTCCACTCAGAGCTGAGATCCATTTTCACATTCTCGGGAAACGATGCTCTGATATACTAAAACTTCACCTTATATGACTGTTAATTTTATCCCCAGGGACATTTTAATATTCATTCAACAAATAATGAACATACTGAGGGAAGCGTCAAGGCTTAAATAAATAATAATAAAAAGTTATCAATACTTTTTGAACCATTTCTGCCTGTCCACATGCTAAGTTTTTCTACAGGGATCAAAATTACTTGCAAAAACATTTTCAAAAAAATTAAAATTGTATGAAAATTTACACAGGACTTGAACGAGTATCGGAAGTCACTGATATGAGGCCTTTGTCTATTGCAAGCAATAATTACACACAAAGTATTTCACAAATAGTAGTTTCAGAAGCAGCCAGATTTTCTGTTACCAGTGTCCCTACTGAAAGGCCACTCCTGAATTTCTTTCTTGAAAAACCTCCTTTTATATTTTAATTTCCATGTATTCACAGTCAGTTTGTACTCATTTTTTCTTAAGCCACATTACCCTGTGAATTACGTAGCTACAGTACCTTAACATTTCCTCTCTTGGTATATGATAAAGCAAGGAGTTATGTACCTCCTCAAACTTGATTTTTTTAAAGCTAAGCACAAGGTGCTTCTGTTCTTACGAAACTGTGCTCCGTCTTCTTGTTCAGCCTGTCATTCTTGGCCCACCATGTACTGTGCTGAACCATGGAAGTCCCAGGGAATACAACAAAGCATAACATCAGCAGTGGACTGCTGCTGCCTCTCTTCCAGTGAGTTTAGAGCATTTCCATTTCTAATGGAAGTTCTTTGCCTTATCCTGCTGTCTGGAAGATGCTGTAGTTTTATGTAGGGGTAATTAAATGTTAAAAGACCTTTTGGTTCTCTTTCTCCACATTTCATAAAAGTACTCTTGAGCATTTGTCTCTATATGCGATGAAAAAAATTGCAAACAATGCAAAATGTTTGTTATATTGTAGATGAATTCTTAGAAACTCAAACCTGTTGGGAACAAATACATACAATCTTGTTTCAAATTAAGTCCCCACTGTTGCATGTGTCCAATTCAGAGCAACAGAGATCAGACTATCAATGTTTGCTGTTACTTGTGCCCTCTTGAGCATGTAAAAGATCTCATCAGTTCCCACAACTATCAAATCAGAATAAAGGTCGCTATCATTTTATACATGGTAAAATTATTGTTTGGAAGAACTGACAAATGAAAATGAGGAAAAAGGAAGACCAACTGAAGTGTAAAAGAAAAAAAAAAACCTCCACATATGCTAATGCACAACTTTAAAATAAATTAGAAAAATCAGCCAACACTACCATCTACTGGGCAAGATAAGGACAAAGAGTTCATTGCAATAAAGACAATTGTTGCTGCACTCTGACAGTAACTTCAGCAATAAACATATCTTGACACTACAACACAAGTGATTGTGGACACGCTCAGAAGAAACTTGCAATATTTTTATTATGCAAAACAGAAGTAAATTGAGTAAATGCTCAATGCTCTTTATGCCTATGAAGCAGCTAAACTTAAAGCAGCAGAATTACACAGCAGTTTGTCAAGAAGATTGACACCTGGGACTTCAGTGATGCAAGCCAAAGAACTACACTCTGATCTCTGGCTACCAAAAAGTTATCATCATTCTTGATGTTAATCCCCATTTAGTCACAGTGGTTTCCGTGGGACTGTTCAAATTAATCAGAGATTTTCTAGCATTTTACAGCTGCTTGTCTCTTTAAAGCAAAGGAATTGTCTGTCACTACTGAATTGTCCAACCACATCCTGCTACATGCCAACTATTTTTCACATATTACTTGAGTAAGTTATTAAATGCCAGAGCTTGTCCATTTAACCAGACCCCTCTTCCTTGTGTGTGTGATACACTCTTTACATGCACAATCACATATTATTTTTTCCACAGAACCCCTGCCCCAGGCAAGGGCTGGATGGCATTCAGAAAAACGAGGCAGCTATTGGTATTTTTATACTCTTTCTTCAAGCAGTAAAGCCAGTCTTATTTACTCTACATGGTTTGAAAGCAGAATGACTGTTTATTTTCTTTAAAAAAAAAAAAAAAACCAACACCATAGAACACGTATCTAAAAAAGCTTTAGGCAGTCAAGCAATTACTGTTACAATGCAGTGCAAAGCAACTCCTGAAACAAAATCTCTGTTCTCAGCCACTTAAAAAGAAAAAAAACATTCTCTTTGCTCGCTCTTCATCCTTCTGAGTACTCTGCTCCCAACTTATTTTAAAGCACTCAGTAAGCATGTGACCCCTTACACTTGCCTTGTCACAAAATTTTGGCCCTTTCAGGGAGAGTACTGGGGAAATGTGTTCCTGCACCTGACAATTCCATTTCTTTAATGATGAGAAGGGATCCTGCCTGCACACTGCTACTCTGCAAGTATGGCAAAAGACAAACAACTTGGGAAAAATCACAGGGTATCTAGGGCTCCCTAATTCATAATCAGCAGAGATTAAATTCCTCATCACGACCAAAGGGCAAGGCCACACCCACATTCACTGGAATGATGCTGTCAGCAAGAAAGTCAAGCATATCCACCAATCTTGGATTGGTGTTAAGATGCTTCAGTAACACTGCAATAGGCTAATCCTGAAGTAACAAAGAAGAGGGAACCATTTGCATCCGAAAGGAAAGTGTTTTCTTCCTATCTGGACAGGCACAAGCAGGAAGGGATTGCTATCAAATCATATACTTCCAAAAATAAAAATAATAGGAACATTCTCTCATCGCTGCTGAACAGAAAGCTTAAGGTATCATCAGAAAACATAAACCTTTAGCAAGAGACTGACATTTCCCCAGCATATACCAATACCTCAGTCTTGTCTGCAGTAATGTTTATCTACTTTATTCTTAGACACTCCTCAGGCTCTTCCAGACCTCCCCATCCTGCTTCAAGTGCTCAAGAATTATCTTAGTACCAGAGGGCTTCCCACTGATTTCTCTACACTGCAAACTCAGTCTGCCTTATTATCTCCACTTGAGTAGGAAATTGCAGCTAAACAGACTTTCTTAAGGTGACACATAAATCAGCAACAGAGCCAGAAGTCAAGGCCTGCCAAGATGATGCTTATTGATCCAGAAGCTGACCTACAAGGCAACCCTGGCTCCGAATTATTTCAGCCAGAATATTTCTAAATACAAAACACTAATATATCACGGGAAGCCCAAGCTAGCAACAAATAAAAAATGGCCACCTGCCAAAATTTTGGTTCCAGTGAGTTGTTCAGCACTGCACAAGAAGGCTGTGGTAGAAGCAAGTGCAGTGCTAAGCTTTCCTGTATGGGATTTACTTGCAATAATCACAAAACTATTCCTTTCCCTTCCCAAAACCCTCTGCCCAGTTGTTGACAAGTTTAACAACATCTACAGCAAATGGCACGAGAGATTTCATGATAAAATAGCATGTGATCACTTAAGGGAAGACTACCATGACTACACATGAGGAAACTCAAATAAAGATCCAAAGGCAAACCTAAACCCAGCATTTCTTGACTCTGCAGTTTTAACAATTTTAATAGTGAGATTTCCTTTTTGGTCTTTTTTTTTCCCTTACGTAAGGTTGACTCATTTTATGACACTTCAAAGTTTTAACCAGAAATCTGTAGTAATGAAGCAGGGCAAGAGCTAATTAATTATATTAGATTGTAACAGAATAAAGTTAATTTCACGTGGAAAGGACCAGGCCACTAGGTAGATCTACTGGGGCTCACACATGGTCAGGGAAAGTCCCCATCTACCTTGTTTTCTGCTCCCTATGGTACTCCTTACCACACTCCCTGAAGAGAATCTACCTTCTCTCTGGAGCAGCACCTTCCCAGGGCCGGCAGTGATTTAACCAGCTACCAGTAGCTGATGTTTCCCACAGACACCATTCTCACAGACTCTCCCTGCCTCTCCAGACTCGAAGTGCAGCACATGCCACCATGTGAGAACAGGAACAGCTTTGCACTGAACAAGCACTGTACTAAGTTATTGCCTGAGACACTACCAATGTTTCTCCAACAGTGCAAGAAAAGAAGTTGTTCTCAAATTGTTAATTATCTCAGGCAAGCTTGAAGGCAATTTCAGAACAAGCAGGTGGAAGGATGTACTTTCCTGCCTTGAGTTGCTGCACCCCTGCATCCAGAAACACAGCAATCCAAATCACTGTGACCTTCTTTACAGCACTGCTGGAAATACTGAACACCACTGGCCATCATTCCGCCATTCAGTTCCACTTCTCTAGTTTGTTTTCTACAATATTTTCTGCCCAACTTTATTTACAGGTTAATTTCTTCATCATCAAATTTTAATTCTTTTTCTTTATGTTCAAGCACAATTTGCAAGCTGGAAATAACAACCAAAATTCTGTCCACGCAGTATATAACTGCTCACTTTCCAAACACAGCACTAGAAAATGCATTAAGAAGTACTTCATAAACTTCTGTCACTGCAGTAGGAAGTGACTGTAAATTATTACAGCTTTTCCAATTTAATGAGTATATTTAAATCTTGAAGCCATGGTGTTACTGTGTGCACTCAGCACAGAGATTCAAAAAAAAAAAAAAATAGAGAGAGAGAAAAAAAGAGGAGTATTTCACATTTACATTCACACCATGCAGAGTAACTGGTAAGCATTGATGTTTTTCACATGAGCATACATTACTTTGCCTGCCACATGAAGGCATTCTGTAATTTGTAAACTATTTTAAATTCTACTGGAATTCAAGTTTTCTGTTTTATTTAAACATCTTGAAAGAACTAATATACAATGCTAAAATTTTTGTTCACAGTCTTCAGTGCATCATACTATACAATTTTTAATTCTCCCTATTCCTGTGTAATTTGAAATTCAAGCATTTTCCACAACTACTCACTACTTATCTGTCACACAGCATGCTCAAAGCAGTGTTCAAGGAGTGTTAACTATTTCTGCTGAAGATTTTTAACAAAATCTGTATGAGAATGTACTTCCACAGCCTTCTCCAACTACAAGAGACAAAACCCCAACAATTAACAGTGCCCAAAGTCATAGTAAAAGAACATTTTCAGCATTCTGCTGGTATAGAAACAGATGCAGGAATAAGAGACTCTGGCATGGCTGAGAACGGAAGCTTGGTATCTGATTTGGCTCCCTCGTTTTGATTAGACTGGGAAGTGAGTGGCCCCCAGTGCAGCTCATCTCACTGAAGGCTGGTAGGCATGAAACTACCTATAGGACTTCATAACAGAAAGAAATAATCC
Organism: Dasyornis broadbenti; assembly: GCA_013397935.1. Taxonomy (NCBI): domain Eukaryota; kingdom Metazoa; phylum Chordata; class Aves; order Passeriformes; family Dasyornithidae; genus Dasyornis; species Dasyornis broadbenti. Next base: position 2,984,978 of record VZRN01000256.1, read on the forward strand.
AAGTATCTGTTTCTGATTTAGATGTTCTTCTCTATCATAAGAAAAGTTGGATTTAAGAAATTATAAGAAAATAACATGAAAAGTTACTTTTGAACATTTCAAGAAACATTTTGCTCTACTTAGAATAGTGTTTTACCAACTTCTAGTCATTCAGGAACTCATACTCACAAAAATGAAGTGGTTCTAAAAAGAATGGTCGCTCATATATACTTACCTGATAATCCCAGGCTGGATATTAATACACTGTACCAGAAAAGAGATTTCTTAAAACATGCATATGTTAAAATAAGCATGAAACTTCATCATGTAGGCAGTAAAGACAAGCAAATGCTGTATGATTTATACAACTTAAAATAAGGACTTCAAGTAGGCAACTCCCTAAAATGTCTGTATTAAAAAGCAGCATTTCAACATTTTGGTAGAGGTTTAACTTAATATGCTCATACAATATAGTTAACCAATTCTGACTGTTCAAAGACAATTTCCCCCACCATTTTAGGAAAAGACTGAATGTGAGAATTTAAGCAACACGTTGTCTGCAATTGATATTTAAGCTATTGCTTATTATTTGTTATAAAATGCCTCAGACACTCTAATCTATTACCAAGCTGTAAAAATAGAATATTGGTATTTGAGTATCTTGGTCTTACAGTGTTTTCACCATATTTTTCAAGTGCATTTCAATATAAATACACGACAATGGTTTGATACCTTTCGTGAAACAAGTCTATTATAATTTTTGAAAGAAACATGCAAGTTTACAATAAGCAAGTGCTACGTAATGTCATTTTCTTTAGGTTCAGGACAATAGTAAAATACTCTGTAGTCAGGACAGTTCAGGTGAATAATACTCATTAAACCTATTCTGAGAATTCCACAAAGAGAATAACACATCTTCCATGATCATAGTTTCAAGTGATTAGTCACCCTTTTAACTATCAGTATTTAGAAGCAGTCCTGAAATACAAGTTATAACAATTATCATAAAAGCTCAGAAGTCCCTACTATTTTAACAGCTCAAATTGTTTTGGTATACATGTAAACACCTAGTCTCTCACTGACTCTCGATGCTCCCTGGTACAGTGACCTCCTCAGGCTAATTCTGCATTGTTAGAAAATATTTTTCCTTCAGTCAGTCTTAAAATGGCTCCATTTCAATTCCATCCCTTTCATCCCTTCAACCCCTTGCTTTTGTATTTAAATAAAATGCAAACAAGCAAACAAACACCCCCAAATAATACCCCAAAAAGGAGCTGCCTGGCCAATACTGTACATCTTTCACCATTCTGAGCAGACTACTATTGCACCTCTGAATGCACCTTCCCTAATGCCTGGACCAAAGAAAGAATATCTGTTCAAGAATCAAATACATGTTTGTTTTCATATTTAAATAAATAAATAAATGAAAAGAGCAGCCTTAAAATGAAGCTCATGCTATCCTGACAAGGACATAGTCAAGAATCTTCTCGCTTGTTTTCTTGAAGTTACCGTGAGCTACCTCCCAGTTCCTTCCCCTCACTTTACATAGAAACTTTCCCATTCCTCTACTAATTAGTGACTCAAACTTTGCTTCAGTTTCATTTGACATAGGGTAACCACATTGAAAAAAGCAGAAACCAGTGATTTATAGGACATTATTATATTTTCCTGCACTGTTCCCTTTTGTATTGCTCAAATATTTCAATGCTATAGTTCCCTGTCACACAATGTTGCTTATTAAAATAGAAAGAAATTTTAAAAGGATTCTTTTAAAAAGTCCTGTTCAGGCATGTAGAAGCTGATCATAGCCTTGGTTATCATCATCACCATGAGATGATGAAGTCTGAAATTCTGAAAGTAGCCAGTGAAATGAACACTGAAATAGCACCACTGGACTTCAGAAGGGGCATATTTTGGCTTGTTCAGAGACCTGCTTGGCAGGATCATACAGGACACTGGTTTAAAGGGTAAACAGGCCCAGGAAATCTGCCCCTCTCTCCACGGACTTCACACCAGGAGACTGAGGCATGCCGATGTGCAAAAAGTTAAGTAAATGTGGATGAAGGCCAACATGAATGAACTAGGGACTCCTGACTTATTTCAAAAAGGAAAAGGAGGTAAGCAGAATGTGGAACTTTACAGATAAGGTATACAGTGATATTGCTGTAGTGTACAGTGATGGAATTAGGAAATCCAAAGCTCAATCAGAGAATAAACTAGCAAGGGCAACAAGAAAGGCTTCTCTGTGCGTACAGGCAGGAAAAGCAAACTATGCAATTAAAGGGAATGGCTAATAAACTGAAGGGCAGGGTTGCTGTTCAGATAGACCCCAACATGCTGAAAAAAATGGGCTAACAAGATACCATGGAGGTCCACCAAAGCAGTCACTAGGCCCTGCACCTGGAACAAAGCATCTACGTGCACTAGTTCAGAGCAGGGGCTGGCTGTTTGAGAGCAGCTTTGCAGAAAACCTGTGAGCTGAACATGAGTCAGCAATGTGCCCTGGCAGCAAAGGTGGCCAGGAGCACCCCAGGCTGCCTGAGCAAGAGGGCAGCCAGCAGGACAAGGGAATGCATCATTCTCCTCCATTTAATAATGCTGATGAAAGCATATGCAGGCTGCTGTGTCCAGCAGGAGAAAGGCACCCACATACTGCAGCAAGTCCACCAAACCAGGTAGGGGCTGTGGCAGATGACAGCAAGGAGCTGAGTGAATCCATTTGCACAGTCTTAAGAACAGAAGGCGAGATTTTACTGCTGTCTTCCAGCAGTTAATGTGAGGATATAGAGGGAAAAGAGTCAGGTTCTTCTCAGATGCGCACAGTAGAAGGACAACAGGCACCAGGCATAAGCTACAAAAGGAGAAATTCCAACAACGTATCCATAAAAGGAAAAAATTACTGTGAGTGTAGACAAATAATGGAACAAGTTGCCCAGAGAGACTGTGGTATCTCCAACCCTGGAGATAACCAAATCCTGAGCAACCTGATCTAATATGTCCTGAGGCGACCCCAAGATCGGGGCTACTGAGTCTGGGTGGTGGCCTGAAGTGCTCTGCAAAACAAATTATTCTGCAAGTTTATTCTACTGTTCTGTGACTAAAAAAATAAAAATTAAAAAAAAAAAAAATCGAACAAAACCACAACACAAACAAATAAACAACCAAAATACTAACAGAAAAGCACATTCGCAACATGTATGTCTTACATTTCAAATGTTTTTTGACTCTTTACTTCAACAACAGAAATCCTACCAGGCATCAAAAGATAATGTGGCATTATGTGTTTTAAATGCCACACATTTTCTTTTGAGATTCCTTTCAAAAAATAAGCTACGAGCAAACCACATTAGTTCAAATGATATGAAAATATGGACTTTAATCAACAGGAAATAGGTACAAGACAGTCTCTAACATCAAAATTGTAAGCACAGCAAAGGACACCTTCTGACGACACAGTAAAAAGTATGAGATAAATAAAAAGAATCTGAAAACAAAACAAAATAGTTATAATTTATTTCAGGAAACTCAACCAGTGTGAAAAATGGAAGCAAAATTATTACTCCAATATAATTCAAACTTCTAAACTGTACCAAGCTCAGTACTCACTTTATTCATCTTTCTAGGCACTCACATGACAAAAGCACAGCAAAAATAAACTATTTTTAGAAATAGAAAGAACTAAGAAAGTAAGACCACAAGAGTCAATGACAGTATGAAAATTCTTAGTGATACAGTAATATAGTGCTCTGAGTGGACTGAATTTTCACACTTTTGAGATTTCTTTGGGATTTTGTGCATTTGATTAATTCTGTCTGTATAGTGAGGCAGTGCTAATTTATGCCTTCCTACGGGGATGACGGCTGTCTGTGCCAGTACCACAAACTGAATCAAGAAACTCCAGAGCTAAAACCTAACAGGCTACAGTCTCTTAACTCAGAACTGCAGAGTAATGTTTTATTCATAAAAGCAGATACCTACACACCAGCTTTTCAAATGCATTCTTTTGTCATTTAACATTTTTATTTCACTTACTGAAAAAATTACATATCTTACCTTTAGGTCACTTCCTGGCAAAGTACCTATGCCATCCTTCCAGTCCATTGCACTAAATACATCGAACTCCTGACCATTTCCAGTAGAGGCAGATTCATTCATGATGCATGTACTAAAAACAAACAAACAAAAAATTATCTGAAAATTCTGTAAGTGGTTTAATGCATTTCACAGATTTGTATCAAATGTTTCCCTCCAACATTGGCAACGTGGACAACTGATGAAAAGAGTGATAATATACACTGATGTAATAAAAGCAAGGGGAAATATTTTTAAAATTTTGAAAATAATACCTGTTTCACACACTAGGAGGTAATGAGGCTGTACTGGAGAGAAAGGAAAAATTTAAAACTGCAAATAAATTGACATGAGGAAAACATTTCAAGTACACTTAAAAACATCTGTTCTGGGAAAGGCAAGACATGAGTGCATGCCTATAATAAATACATTAAGCACTGATTAACAGAACTGCATTTCCTTAATACTGGATAACATGCTGATGTGAATGTTTAACCCAAGTTCAAATTAAAATTTCAAAATTAATTTGAAACTGTTAGTTTCCCTGTCTGACTCAGGACACTTGACTATTCTTTGTCTATTTCCATACAGTTTCACTAAATTTTGAATTGCATTTGTAAAAACTTATTTTCATGTAGAGAAGCACGTATACACCACAGAAACCTACTGCTTTGTAAGACTTGACTTCACTGGATTCCTCTGTTTCAGAACAGTGAATAAAGAGAAGATGATTATTATCTTCAGAAATAGTGCATCTGGACATCCCCTGCTGGGGCAAAAAATTTGCACAAGCAACAGAAGTCCATCGTTCTTACCTCTGACCCCTGGCTTCAGCTCACCACTTGTCACTGCCACAAAGACACCACCAGCTGCACTGAACTGCAAGCGTTTCTAGCAGCCAGTTGGGAGCTCCACCAATGTCTTCCTTCCCACTTCTCACAAACCCAGCAATCTTTAAATCTGTGGCCTGGCACCTAATTTGTTCAGTGTGGAACCTGACTTACTGTTTCTGAAGAATTTCTGCCCTACGCCTAGGAGCTGAAATAATTTGTGGCAAAATTAGTTGTCATTGTTTGTGTACTATTAGCAAAACCTCACCACTTTTGAAATGTACACTTTCTGAACTTCTTGAAATGTAAACTTTCTGAATTTTTAAATGAACCCTTTCTAAGCCTCATACCCCATCTGGAGACTGCAAACTTTTGCTGCAAGTATCAGTATTTGAAATTCAAGTAGATAGAGAGCTTTCTCTGAGCTTAACCTTGCTTTCTAAAATCTGATTTCTAACTTCGGTTCCACCCTGAATCTGCAAATACTCTCTGGAAATCTTGACTTTTCACAAAAAAAAAAAAAA
>VZRN01000256.1:2998486-3033628 GCA_013397935.1 Dasyornis broadbenti
CACCCCCCCCCAAAAAAAGGCCCCCCCAAACACATATCCACAGCTCCCTCCCCCGTGTATATATATATGTACATACACATACGTGCGTGCGTGCCTGTGTATGTATATAAATATACAGCGCATATATATATACATGTACTCCCTTCATGTGTTTGGGAAGAGAAAAAGAAATACCAGGCACCTCTCTCTTTCTTTTGTTCCTCTTTCACACTCGTACACTTATGATTTAGTGAGATCCCCGGTGCCCCGGCCGCTCCCCAGCCACTTGCGAGTCACTTGCCCACTTTCCCCGGCATTAACTTCCATCCTTTCTGCTCGAGGTGGTCGGGGAGAAGCCCCCCTCCCCTTCCCCAGATACGTTTCGTAAGGGAGGGAGAGGAGGTGCGTCTCTCCCTTTATCTCTCGCGCTCTCGCTAACTTTCATCCTCACCTAGGGGGAAAATTAAAACCCGTCACCAGCCTTTGCCATCGCGGCTCCCTAAACGGCTTGCGGATCAGATCGGAACCCGCCGCTCCTTACCCCCCCAAATTCTCTCTTTCTCCGTCTCTCGAGTAGTCCTGACAAATATGGTCCAGGGCTGCGGGCACAGTGAGCATGCGCCCGCGGAGCCAGGGCTGGGGAAAGGGGAAACTGCCGCCGCCGCCGCCGCGGCTCCTCTTCCTCCCTCGGCTGCGCTGCCGCTGCGCCCCGGCCGCCCGCAGCCGGCACCCGGCAGCCGCCACCGGCGACGGGCATCGCCCTCACCAAAAACGCGGCCGCCAACAAGGGCTCCGACGGAGGTGCATCCTCCCCCTGATTTACTGCCGACGCTGGAGGAATAATAAGGAGACTTGTGCAGCAGCCGCGCGCTATTTTGGGCGCTTTCAAAAATAACGCCTTGCACTTTTCGGGGAGGGGGAGGTCCGGCCTTCGGGGGTCCCGCCAGGTGCTGCTCAGGTTGGGTGGTGGGCGCCGGGGGAGCGCGGAGAGCCTGTCTGCGGCTCTTGGCCCCATCCTGTGCGCAGAACAGACCTGGGGCAGAGGCAGGACGGCTGGGCACCAGTAAGGAAAGTGCGGGTCCTGCAGGAGAGGGACTGTCCTCCGCCGCGGCCGGCGAGGGGACCCCTGGGGAGATGGGCTGAAGCCGGGCAGCGCAGAGTCAGGCTCCTCCTGCGCTCCTGAAATACGGGATGCGTTCAGAATGGACACATTCCTTGTGATGGGCCTTATCTCGCTTACAACCTAGCCAGCTTAAAAAATAAAACTAGTCTCAGATGTGCCACCTGCTTGAATGCTCTCCATTGGTGCCCTGTCTTCCTAAAGACAAATACCATCTTCATTTACTTTCTGTCACTGGTTCAGAAACAGTGAAAACTGAAGGCCCCTGTTATTTCATGGCATTTCCCAGGGTGGATTCCACCTGCAAGGAGGTCTGTTGGCAAAGCATTACACAACATAGACCTATCTGAGGCCTAACTGTACTGCGGAAGAAGGAGGATGGAGAATTGCCATCAGATGTATATATGATAATTTTACAAATGTGTATACATATATGTAGGTTGTGGCAAAGTTTGAAACGACATAGAACACAATCTTAATTATAGTAGTCATAAATACTTTTTTCAGACTACACAGCATCTCCCTGAAGTCATTCTGTCCTAAAGGCAAAAGCTAGCAAAGTAAGTTTTGATATTTTGATAGTTTGGCATATTAATATATATAACTCTTAAAATAACTCTAGAATCTCAATATATCTTTTGTTAATCCCAGTAATGATCAATGACCAAACTTCGTCTTGCTTTTATGTATACTGCCTTCTACAGTTACACTTTCAACTTTGGCCCAGATTACTAGGACAGAAATAATAATAAATACTAATAGGCAGCCAGTAATAAGTATCAGTCGAAAATCAATAGAAAGAAATACAAATTCCAAGACTAAGTGCAACCTTTTTGGTATTATGGATACATATTGTATTGCCCTATGAGCTTCATAATGGGAAAGCATTGAGCTGAACACAGGATAGAGATGGTCTATCTCTGATAGGGCTTCCTAGCCTCAGCTTCTGTTCAGTAGAGTATTTACTTCAGAATGTGTGTTAAAATATTTAAGAACCAAGGTTGACAACTCTGCTCCCCTAAACTATGCCAATGTTCAAACAGTTCAGACAATCAGGCTTTTACCATACTATCTTAACAGTTTCTATCTACTTAAATGAACTTTTTTTTTCACAACAGTAAAATGGGGCTCACAATTAAGTATTGCAGGATTGATGCCTAAGCAAAATACTTTGTAGTTGTTTTATGATGAGCAGTGATGAGACTTCTCACGCCCCTTCTGCTCAAATGGCATTGCAAAAAGGCTGCAGTTTTCATCAATAAACATATGTTCATTAGAAACTAATTACAGAAAACAGTGTTAACCTAATTGTAATAATTAGCAATAACATACATTTTAACTCTTCAACTCTAAAACACAGATGCTAAAAATAGTAAAGGATGAGAAAATTCCTACTTTCCACCAGTGAACTCTTAGTTGAGGAAATTTATGTGTTAGAAACAAAGAATAAACTGTAACTGAAGTCATTCAGTGCTTTTTTGAAAATTATTTCCCAATGTTCCCAATGTTCAATGTTGTTGAAATGTTTTAAGTCAGACAGTTGCCAAATAACTAGATTATTCTATTGTAGCATTAAATTAGCTGGGCTCTGCAGAAGATACTCAAAGAGTGGTACAACTTGGTGATATTTCAAACTCTTTAGGATGCTTGACCTGTACAGATTGTTCTCCAGATGATACTGATGTTTTGTGGGGAGGGTGTAACATGCCCTGTTAAGAAAATATGTTTCTAAGAGTACAGCTGGACTAGTTATCTGCCATTATTTTATTTATGCTTGAAAGACATCGTGCCTTTCCTCTGAAAGTCTGAAAGGGAAACGGTCATATGTGTGACTATGATATAAAATTGTAGCCCCTTACAGAAAATTATGACACAGGTGGAAAAGCTGCTTGAAAGATGTATATTGGAAGTAGTAACTGAAACCAAGGGTTTGAAACAGCACATAGCTGCTTTATTGGACCAACCAGATAACTCTTTGATTAAAATAAAAGGAACTATGAAATTAATAAAGGTACCTTCTGTTCTCTGTTTCTTCTTCGATCCTTGCCCTAATCATAGTGTGTCAGCTCGTGATGTATAATAAACCCATTATTTTGTCAATAAAAATTTATTGAGTAAAAATAGATTAAACGTTATTCACATATGCTCTTTAAACATTAGTTCTGTTGCCATTTTATTTAATACTAGAATTCCATCTGTATTCCAAAGGCAGAGAATTTCGAAGACTTGTTTTCTATATGTAAGTATGGCATTTAATATGATTTTGGCAGTATGTTTAATGACAGATTTTGGAGTAGCTAAATTTGGTCTCTCTCTGAGTATTCTTGTAACTCGTTGAATAGGTGTTTGTGCTGTAGCCAAATACTGATTATTTTTCTAAGAGCATGTGCATGAATATCCATATACATGGCTTCCAAATCCCAAATCTTGAGTACCATTTAAGGGGGTGAGAGCAAAGTAATGTACATTATCCATGCAGTTTGCATATTGAGTTTGTGTGATCTAATGGCTCCTCAGCAAGTATCTACATAAAATGAGAAAAAGAGAATCACATTTTAGCAAATTATTTGACATTTCTGAGGTCCTGATTTCTACAGTACAGATGATCATACCTTAAAGATGGCCTTATTAATCAAAAATAGCCTGCATGGCACTTTTTATCACACTTCCAGTAACCTGTGGAGCTCATTGTTTGACCTTTCTCATCAGTGACAGTCATCAGTCTGCCATGTGATTCTTCTCCAACCTGGAGGACAGGAGAGAGGGCTTAGGGCAATCACTGGGGGGCAAAAAAATTGTATATGTGATATAAAGCTCTAAGCCAGGAAAATAGAAGTGTGGAAGCTTTAAGAAGTTGGGAACGAAGAGAGAAGGTGTATGTGCTCATCTACCAATTAAGGCAAGCAAATTGCAGTCCATGGTGATTCCAGCTCCCCTCAACAATGCTGTTTCCCTGTCCAGAGAACTTGATGTCTGCACTGATGTGAAGAAATAGTGACAGACTTATTATCAATAGAATCAACTGGTTTTGCCACTACTCCTGGAATAATTATCAAAGTTGATTCAAATGTCACGCTAAACTGGAGAACCAGTACTACTTCCTAGCTTTCAAATCTGTGTGCCTGCCTGGCTGCATCTCAACTCCCTACCAGAGTGAGACTCGGGTGTTGCAACAGTTTTTTTTTTTTTCCTGGGAAGGGAATGGGAGCACGAGTACTTGAAAGAAACTGCAATGTTTTCCAGACAGATTTCAGCCCAACGTGCCCTGGATGCACTGTAGGGGCAGCCTTGGAGAGCTTGTTTCTAGAGACTAGGTGTTTTGAGACATTGATGAAACCTTTGAAACTCCTACTTTCACACAGTTGCAAGACTACAGAGCTTTCCAGAATTGATCTTCATCCTGAAGAAATTCAAAGGCAGATAGGCAAATTATGGGATTGTCAGTTTAGGAGTGAATCCAGAGCAATATTGCATATGAAGAGTTTGGGGAGCATTGGACCACAACAATGAGTTCTAAAAGCAGGAAAAGTAATTTGTAAGAGTGAGTCAAATGCAAATTAAGAATATTGATGAGGACTCTTGAACCAGGAGAAGGCTGAAGTTAGAAGCTTGGACGTGGGTTGGACATTTGGGAAGGGCTTGGAGCACTCACAAATCGTAAATCAGTTGAAGGAAGCAGGAGGTAGCACCAGAGACAAGAGTTATGACGGTGCAGCAGAGATTGTGCAGTCTGGAGTGGATGACAGGCCAAAGGAAATGGTTCAGAAGAAAGGTCCTGAGGAAGAGGAAAGGAGTGGGTAGCGGAAAAAAGAGAGACACCACAGAGGAGGACAAGTAGTATGGAAAGGGGCAAACAGAGTGTAAGTGGGTCAAGGCAGGAAAGCGGGAAGAAGGGAGGGAGCCTGTGCCAGGCAAAGCTGGAAGTAACAGGGGATTTGCAGTCTTTAAAAATGGAGTTTCCTAGATGTAGTTTTAAGGGATAGTAGTGAGCAATATCTTGCTTATTAGTGGGGAAGAGGACAACCCCAACAGGGCACTTTTTGGCACAGAACTGTATTCATGCAGGCCCTTTCCTAAGGTATGTGGGCATACTCTGCATATGAGGGCCATTATCATTTCCTGTAGTAAAATGCTTTGGCTCCAACTGCACGTAAGATTGTAACAGCCTTGCAGCAGAGCATTACATTGGACAGTCTGTTCAGGCTGGATACTCCAGACCTGCCATCCAAAAGCTAGTAGTCACTCTGAGAGCTAAGGCTGTATTTTTAATATGCACAAAGAAGGCAAGTTGATGAGGCAGCACAGAACAAACATCACTCTTGGGAACAGAAGCTGAATGAGAAAGAGTTGCAGTCTTCACGTTGTAGGTGGAAAACAATTCTGTTGAAATAGGCAACAAAAGCAGGGGTTATTTTAATAATTGTTTGTAGAATTTTTAGATCTATAACTGCTGCTGAAAAATATCTGGAAGTGAATAAATAGCTCATCCTGTGGGTCCACTTGGACGGCAAAGCCTGGCAGCATGGGGAAAAGAGGAGGAAGTCCCATCCAAGGTCCTTAAAACACAATGGCAGGGTGAGAACTTGCTCTAACTTGCTCTCCCTGGAGAGCAATAGAACAGTTTTTAGAGCAACATGTGTCAGACTTAGTGACTCACAGCCACATGTGGACATTCCTAGTAAAATATAAATTGGTCCAGCAGTAGATGAAGAGGAAAGAATCCCAAACATTGCTTGTATTAGACAGAAGAGCAAATGACTCAAAGTATGCATCAAACTCTTCTTTATTTTCAAATTTTATATCTATTAGGTTGTTCAAACAAGTAAATAACACCCTTTTAATTGTTTGGTTTTTTTTTAGTCCTGATGATGTAAGATTGCATATAACAGGCAAAACATGCGTATGTGGGATAATGCACAGCTTTACTCTGAGCAAACAGATTTCTCCTGATCAGGCAAAAGCCTGATGCCAAAGGTTAAAGGCAGTAGAAGGAAACCAGAAATGCAGCAAACATTGAACAAAGCATTTTTGGACATTGATAAGAGGTTTTCCTTACCTGAGAATTTAGAATTAGGATTGCAGCAGAACAGGTATCCAGTAGGCCTGCCAAATGTAACTGCAATTAAAGCAACAGACAAAGCATCTCCTGTTTGCTGTTAGGTCCAACAACCCATGTAGAACAACGAGAAGTGAGTCCTTTATAACATTTTTCCAATGATGTTGTGTCATGTGGATACACAGCAATAGCATTCCCCTCTTTGACAAGCAACAGAGAATATTAATGGGGACTGTTTCTGAGACTGACAACGAATGGATTATTCAGAATCTGAGAAATTTATATTCCATTGCCAATGATCCTGAGTCATCAGGCTCTGTGGAGTCAACTCATACATTTCCTGTGCTGGCATAGTGGGCATTGTGCTCTCATTGATCTATATATGTAAGTGAATATGTAAATATAAATGTAAATAGTAGCTTCAGTAAGTAAAAGGGAGTTTTCATTCTGGACTCTTAAGCTATGTGCTAACCCCTCATGCTAGGAAATAAATCTGCTAAAATCTCGTTTATTATCTGGAAAATAATGACAAGTGTGAACTAATATTCTTAGTAAAATAATTATACACAATAGTAAGAGGTGGGAGTACCTGTTTGCTATAGAATTCAAGGTTCGACAAACACGTTTCAATGGAGAACTCGGTCTCCTGGCTACCACAACAAAGCAGGCAGGATATTCCTTTTGCTTTGAGCACAGAACTGTGTATGTTAGTAGTCTGTGCAGGCTGATGCCTATTTGTGGAAGAATCAACTCATGTTGGTTTACATTTGCAGTTTCCCACAACATGATTTGACTTCAATATCCACTGATAACAGAATTGATGCATGCTCTTAAGCGTTCAAGAGGAACTGAACTTCAGAAAAGATACTTTTGCTGAAACTAGTTCATTTTCACATGTTCCAAGATAAGCTTCACGTGACACTTTACATCAAGCCCTCCTGGCTTACTCCCCAGGGAATTCTTTGCAAATCGAAATCCTCTGTGCCTTAAATTTTAGAAAGAAAATGATGCAGCATGGGTACATCAACTGTATAATCATTAATATCATTTTAGTACTGTTCTGGGAAGCATATCTGCCCTTCTTTACACAACCTCCAAATATTTAAACTGGAAAAATTAAGTTATATCTGAAGGACTTTTAGATTTGCAGTGCACAAATACTGCATTCGGTGGTGTTGATGAGTTCCCAGGGAACATCTAAAAGTTGTAAGCACCCAAGAAAACACAGAAGGACTTCAAGATCATTGGCTAAAAACTGACAATGGATTTTTTGGCTCCAAAATCTCTTCCCCTCTCACCACTCAACAAGGGAGGCATGGATGTAAGTAGCAGTTTCATAAATATTTTTTCATCCTGAAAGCACCATGCATATTCTTCACCTTACTCACAGAAATAATTACAGCGATGGTGATGTGTGAGTGTACTGCTAGTGCACAAACCTCACCTGGAGCTTTCTCAATGGCTAACCTTTGGCTTCTCTCTTACGTGTTGAGTTTGGAGCTAAGGCTTTATAGAAAGCCATTGGAGTGAAGAATGTCCTTTAGAGTGGGAATCAACATGTACGTGAAAAGTTTATTGCTTTTATTAAATGTACAGTGAATTCAGATATGCACCTTACATTACAGCCTAGGTGAATACCTGAATTGCAATTCTCAGTTCAGAAATTTTTGTCAAAAACCGTCTCCTGCGTAATGATGATGTCTTTCCATTCATAATATTTCTGACTTCACCTGTTTTGGTTGAGACAGTTCTGAGAGTCAATCCAACGAAAAGGAGCTATTACCTAAGTATATCTTAATGAGCAACAGTAGTATATACTCTCTCCATATTTATTTATTTATTTATTTATTTATTTATTTATTTATTTGTATTAAACTACTTAATCTTTTGGTAAGTAACATGGTTGCTCTTCTCTATGGAATGTAAGACAAGTTTCAGCTAGGAACAAATAATTGAGTTATATAAGCACACATAAAAATAGACTGACCCACATCTATAACAATAGGATCATATTATATTAGAATGCTATTTCTTGTATAATTTCCTGAAGGCAGAAAGCACCTATATAAATAGACTTCTGTAAAGAAAGCCATGTTGTATTTGGCCTGTATATTGATTTACATTCACATGAGCCAAAACATGGACAGTTTTTCTTCTGGTACAGATCTGTTCTGCAGTGAAGATGGCTACCCAGGCCTGACTATCGTGGTTTGCATTAGTATCAGAAGATTGATATAAGATGACATGGTCTGAGAAGAAGAAGAAGCTGCATGCAAAAATATATGCAAAATTAAGATTTTTAAATTATTATTTCTGGAATAGGCCACAGTGCTGTACAGTTTTGTTTAGGTTACTACAACCCATCAGAATAGGGCTCTACTGAGCACAGTTCTGCACACATCAGGGAATCAGCAGCTGCAGATTTAAATAGGATAAGAAACATTATATAAACTTACTGCACATGCTGCTTCTCCTGTTGTAGTAGCTAATATGTCAAGACATGCTTATAGAAACAGACACATGCATATGTGCATGGCAGACAAGGTAGGTGCTCGGCTGGAATTCAAACCAATGTGTATTTACAACTGCTGTTGCCACCCCTCTCTTGCACAGCTTGCAAACTCACAAGCTGACACAGTATATTCCAAATATTTTAAGTTGTAGTTCTCTTCAAAGCTAAAAGATGGAAGTAAAACACGGTAATTGTGAATATTTAATACTTGACAATTCTCACAGACTAGTTTTATCAAGCAATATCTGTTCCTAAACTAACAGACTGTGTACAACGAGAACACCTTTCTTTAACTATAGCTGGCATAACTGATGCTCAAAGCCAACTTATGAATCCTTAACACTTACTTAACTCAGAGTTCATTGTCTTCACTGTAAGAGCATAATCTACTCCGAAGTAATGAGTATTTCCATGCCAATTTCTATTTCAAATTCTTAATTTTAGTGTCTATAGCATTTATTTATTAATTAATGTCACAAGAGTTCTTTCATAACAGAGAAATTTGCCCCACTATTCTTTCATAACTATTCCCTAATATCCAAATAGGTGAAAAATTAATGTTCGTAGAAGCTAAGCTTGGAAAATACCAGCCTATAATAATCCTTTAAGTAATGAGTGACTGAAAATAGGGAATTAGATTGAAAATCATTTCTAACCCTGTTGCATTTGCACCCTTGTAGTTCAAATATAGAGTTCACAGTACGATGGGGGTGTGTATGTTTCTGCAGGCTAGACCTGGTCACTTAACCAATAACACATGAATCTAACTAGTCAAGTACAGTACAGAAAGGGCAAAAACTTTTTTTTCTTACACTGCTTAGCTTCTCTGCATTAACACAGATGTAGCCACTTGAGGCAAACAGGCTCCAGTTGCTACCTGAGCTTAGCTGAGTTTCACAAACCTATTTCAGCTGACTGTTAATAAGACCCAAACCCAAGCATTCTCCATGATATAAAACCTAGTATTTTTTAAAAGTAATCAAGACCA
Organism: Dasyornis broadbenti; assembly: GCA_013397935.1. Lineage (NCBI taxonomy): Eukaryota > Metazoa > Chordata > Aves > Passeriformes > Dasyornithidae > Dasyornis > Dasyornis broadbenti. Next base: position 3,008,142 of record VZRN01000256.1, read on the forward strand.
CAAGGTAATCTTGCACTGGCTGTTGAAGAATCATTGAAACTTTTTTTTTCTTGCTTCTGTTCCAAAGTGGACGGAATTAAAAAAGAATTCTACATCAGAAATTTGCAGTAGTTCAAGATCAGTAAGATATTTAGTAGATCAATTTTGCATAATGATTGGTGGTTTGTCCTGCTAGCACATATGATCAGATAGACTGGGAAATCATGCCAGTATTTCAGCTGCTTAGTGGGCTAGATAGCAATGCTGATGTTTTAAAAGAAGTGCAACACTATAGTCAGTAGGGCACTGATCCCTCAAACAATGTGCCTGCCTTATTCTCTGTATATCTGTGTGAGATTGCAACAATGTGGTCATTATATGTGTTTTTACAATTAAAATAAAATTCAGAAGATAAAATGCTCTTCTAAATCCACTCGGTGACTGATCAGTCAAAAGGCCACAGAGATCAATAGGACAGTAATTTTCAATGGGAACTGAGCCCAAAAACCTTTATATAATTTTGAAAATTTTGCCCAAGTCTAAAAACAATCTATTATTTCTGGAGCCAAAATGTCATGGGTTTAGTGGATCATCCTGTAACTTCAGGATGTGAAAATATCTCTGACATTGTGAATGTTAAGAAAAATAAAAGTAATTGTGTTTTATATATGCTTGGTATCAGGAAGGACTGATCTCTGAGACCAAATATAAGCTCTGTGAATTGAAGCAACTTAACAAAAGCACAGTAGTGTTTATCTGAAACTGTTGAGTGTAGCCCTCTCTACAGACTGCAGTGAGTAATAGAGATTCATCTGATCTTACATAGATCTTTCCTATTAGACTCAATGGATTTGTGAAACCTTAACTAACTACTTCCTGAAAGGAAACGTTTCAAAAACTGACCCATAAGCAAAGTCAGATTTCTGTTGACAGATTCACCTGAACAGGGCATACCGTTCACTGCACTTAATTAAAATTTACCTGCAATTAATCCCATAACTGGCAACTGGAATACATAGGGAATCTAGGTTAAAACACAGTTTTCAAATTGCAGAAGAGAGGAAATCAATTGCTCAAACCTGAATCAAAGTCTCAAAAGGTGATAAGGTGATCATGCTGTTTTGTTTTGTTTTGTTTTTTTGGTGTAAGAGGTATAAAGCAGGGGTATTAAGTTGCAGACCACATAACAAAAATTTAATTTCCGTGCCTATATCTGTTCTCAACTTCCAAGTATTCTGGCTCTCCATGTCACCTCGAATGTTCCTTTGTTGATCATCCCTCAAGGCTCACCCAGTGCAGTGCAGCATAATGTCAGCCCAGGCAACTTGCAGTGACTTTGCACAACTGTGACGCTTTTGAGAGAGCAGCTGAGTTTCGCCCAGGTCTGGAATGCACAGCTGGGAGATTTCGCCAGCTCCAGTAACACTCCCATCCCCACTCATCCACCCCAGTCACTCCAATCCAACATAACTGAAGAGATCCTGTAGACTCAGACGGCAAATTTAAAATGTCTCTGTCATCCGTGTATAAAAGCCTCTTCGGGCCTCAAGTAGCTCATTGGGCATGGGTAAATAAGTAGCTTGTTCAAAGATTTCCCTTTTTGACTTCTGAACCCAGCTTTTGACTGCAGGTCATCTGCTTAGTAATTATTCCCAGCAAGCAGCATCACAAAGAAGAAAGTAGTTTTTGATAAACCAGTTGGCAGGAATCACTGCTTCCTGACAAAGCCGAACATCTCCCATGCCCCTCTGGCAGTCCAGACACGTGCTGCCTTGACTGTGAGGATGTGAATCACCTGGTCTTTTACAAATAAGGAAAAAGAGTAAAGTCTTAATACCCAAGATCCAGTGCAGGAAGTATTGGTGCTCTTGGACTCAGCAGAGTCTGAGCAGTGAGCTCTTCCAGCCAGCTCTTCATTGCTGCCATAGGAAAATACATCAAAGGAGTCACACAGGACATTTTTGCGGTAACATCCACTGGATGGCAAGTCATTAGATTCTTTGAAAATTTGGATTATACCATTCAGATATCTTGAGGTAAAAAATAAAAGTCATACTGAGTCTTGTCAAGCAGCTTAAAAATCAGCAGTTTTGATCTTCAAGGTGAGAAAACATTTCACGTTTTTCATATGATAATTGTTCATTCCTATGAATAGAAGCTGAATTTAAAAAAAAAGTCCACTTTGACCTGTCTGGAATAGCTACTAAGAAACCTGGATCTAGGTGAGTGAGCAGCAGTCTAAATTAAAACAGATAGGAGTATGACCTTATAATTATAATGTGTATAAGTATTACATATATAAGAATATGTAAGAATAAGAATATAAGAATAAGTTTTCATATATATACCATAAACACCATAATTTTTGCTACATTTTTGCTACCTTTTGGAAAGGTGGGCCTTAGCCTTGAGTAATTCTGTGAGGGTGGTAAAAAGTATTTGGAAGACACTTTTTATGCATACATTTTTGTTTTAATATTATTCATCTTTTTAAACACAAAAGCTTGAAGTTGCTTTGAGGTTTGGCATCTTGGAAGTTATTCCACTGGAGAAAATTAATACACTATGCTTGTAACTGTATATAGTATTATTGGATCTGACAGCACAGTGTGTAGTAAGGGTGTCCCAACATTTTTCACTTCAAAATAGCTCTTAGAGTTACTTTGTCAAATGGGTTTTAGACTGAAAAATTTCTTACCAGGTGCTTTTCCTTAGCCTTATTATTTTCTTGTTTGTTTCTCAATTTACAGATAAAATAATGTAAGCCTTTATGAGGACAGAGCTAGACAAAAAGTGTGTCATGTTGCCCATGTTGAAAATATTGTGGGTTTTTACATTAAAAGTTTTACTCCATCCAGTTATTGAGGTAAAAATATTAAATTTGACAGGAATAGAGAGCTTTATGCTAGAGAATTATTCATGCTGCTCCTCTTAAAATCTATCCATGTTTGAAAAATTTCATTATGCAAGTGTACAGAAAATACTAGCTAGATATTTAGCTGAAAATTCTGAGGATTCTGTCTGCTATCGACCTATTCAAGGCCACAGGGACTTAATTTTTCCTGTGATTACAGCCAAGCTCCACAAAAATGTATGTCTCTCAGGGACCTTTCTGTTGACAGAGTGCAGAGGAGAAAACAAATTAATTTGAATGCAGTGTAGACAAAAGTGAAATTTAGGAGTTAGTGATTACTTATACAGAGAGAGAAATGGGAGGAGTGTGATGAGCGAGAGGGTGGGACAATGAATTGCCAAGTGTATATACATGAGACTGGGAATGGGAGCTTGTGTGGAAGATGAATTAGATTAGCTGGACAAAGGGCCAGGACAGATAGGTGAAGAGAATTAGATGAAGATTTCAAGGGATGGAGTCAAAAATTAGCACCAGTGCTACCAGGGATTAAATAGTGCAAGAGGACTAACTCGTGGTTTGGAACTTGGTCAGTGGTTAAGCTGAGCTAATTGGGTAGGTAAGAAGATAGGAATGTAAAAGGCAATAAAGAGTAAGATTCAAACAAAACATTAAACCAGCATTTTAAAGGTGCAATGCAAAGTTAAATGTAAACTTTTAACATATAGGAAATGCAGTCATTGACACTGCTTTTGAAACTTTAATTTGAACCCTTGGGCACAGGCATAATGATACACTCCTATGGCATGATGATAGACTACTTCTTCTACAGAAACCCAGCCTTACTCGGGGAACCCCATTATAAGAAATCTCCTCTGGGTTTCCACAGGGTTATATATTGAAGGTTACAAAGCCTCTGCTTCATTGACTCTGGCAGTCAGAAGGTGTGAAATGCATTAAGCAGTGGATTGCTAGAAGGAAAGCCACCTGCATGGAGATGCTGAAAATTAGGTTCTTTCTTTGCCTCTGATAGTTTTCATGTAATACTAAACAAGTAATTTCCAGATGGCCACAAATTTCACATTTTCAGAGAGCCACCCAAAGATCTGAGATCTAGTTTGAAATAGTGTTGGCTAGTCATAGTTGAATTCTGCTGGAATAATGCTTCCGACATAACAGCTTGAGAAGTTGGGTCCTTGGCACATTGGGCATTGGATATTACAGAATAGTTTCGACTTTAAATTTTGGCTTTTCCATTCTGTGGCTGCTAATGCTTCTCACCTCAAAATGTTCTTCAGGTCCAGATAACCCTCCAAATAGAGAAACATAATTTAATTTGTTTATTCCAAGATATTTGAAGTTGAATAGTTCAATAAACAACTCTTTTATTTACGCAAAACTACATGGATTTGTTGGCTTCAACTTGAATATTTAGTTCAGTCCTACAGGGCTTTTGGCACTTTTTTGATTAGCTTGTGATTCATCTCATGCAAAGGGTCAACTGTGTTCTTGAATTAAATACATAAGGAGAAAAAGAAATAGTTTTGGAATGAGAAAATCACTGTAGCTTGGATTTACTGAATAAAAACCTATGTGGTTAACCTTTGTAAAAAAATAGAGCCTCCATTTTTAGATAGAAACCAGAGTACAGTTTTTAGTTACAGTAGAATATCATGTAGACATTAATTTCAATGGAGCAATAGTTTGAAGCACTGTATTCATTTTATTTTCAAACTCAAGAAACACAGACCGTGATTTTTTCATACCCAAGAAGAGTCCATTAAATGACAGCTAATGTAGGAAGATACAGAGCCAAAATGTGGGGTAGAAAAGGAGTAATTTTTGTAGTAGCATGGGAGGATGAAACTCAGAAGAGTCTTTTATATCTTTTAGTGACTCAGGTGTTACACACCCAGATGAATGCCTAAAAGCACAAGTTTGCAGTGCAACTTCTCAGGCTAGAGGATTGAAGGCAAAGGGTTACATGAGGGAAATCATAAGTGTGCCCCATTCAGCTGAAATCAAACTCAGGCCACCCCTAATCCTGGAGTGATCTTCACAGCTCATGATGATACAATTAGAAAAAACAAACAAATACACAAACAAAAAAACAAAACAAAAAAGAAATTCACTAACTGCATCAGAACTGCAGATAGCACAGAATTTAAATTTAATATTTACTCAGTGTATTAAATGGTGGAAACTTAAGCTAGAACCTGTCATTTCCTAAGTCTGTCTAATTTTTTTTTCCTTTTTCTTTTTTTTCCCCATTGTGAACATACGCAGTGTGGTACCTTGCATTAACTGTGCTCTCATATCACCTTCCCTTGACCAAATATGCAAAAATATTGATAATACAGGAAATATTATTCCCCCACGTAACTGTAGACTGATGGGAGATGCATGGGAAAGATTAGGCCTCCTAAATTCCACAGAGAGACTTGAAGGGAGAAATAAGAAAAATCCTGAGACCCTGCTCTGTTTCTTAATACAACTGTTAGCATAACAAAGACAATCCTTCCCCTTTTAAAAAGGTTGCTCAAAAATAAGGAATTTTTTTTTTTAAGTGTATGAGGATGTACGCTTACAGTCTTGAAAAAAAGATCCTTTTTCCTAGGAAAAGTTAACAGTCTGTTACAGAAAAATGACTTCAACCTTCTAGCCTGTGAGAATGCCACTGCATTTGGATTACAGATCTAAAATATTGCAGGAGCTTTCTCTAAGCAATTTTCCTTCGAGCAAGACAATGTCTGGTACTGAAAACAAGTTCATGAAATTAAAAAAAAATCGGAGACACTAAATAGATTTTTAAACATTCATTTAATTTTATTTAAAAGAGCGCCTTCAAACCATAAAAGAGCTTATTTAATGTAAGAACTGGATTCCCTTACCTTCTACATGAAAGAAAAGCCTATGAAGGAGCTAAATTTTCAGGAGTAATTAATTTGCAAGGAAAAACTCATTACTTTATATTCAGGTCAATGGTCCAGCATTTTGGCTAAAAAATCCAAAAACATTGTTTTTGGCATTGCTATAAGGTGACGTTGCAAGTTCCAGCAGGTATGATCTTTTGTTTTCACAGCCTACAGCCAGAAGGAGCCATTAGACCCTGTAGTTTTACCTCCTGTAGAATACAATTACGTTTAAGACAGACCTGTTACTGCATTTCATTCAAAATTAGGCTATTAAGTTAGATGAATAAGGTTTCATTGCCCAAAAGAGTAAGAGATTTGTTAGCCACAGTCAGAAAACAGTGTTTTCCAGACATGGAAGGTAACACTTGTGCCCAAGGCTGCGGCAAGAGCCGACAGCCCAGTAGGTGATGAGATCCCGGAACATGAACCATGCTTTACACAACAGAGGAAGAAAAAGTCCTCTGCAGTACTTGGCAAATTTAATGTGGTGGATATTCTTTTCCACCTCCAAGTCTGGTAAGACCCACATATATAAGGAGGACACTTTAAGCAGGACAAGAAAAGGAGAGACCCTCCGCACGGCCTTAAAGCATGAATTTGTTCTGCCTGAGGTCCCATATCCAGGTGTGATTGATCTCTGGTACTTCAGAGGACTATCAAGAAGCTTGGGATAACTTGCTTACACGTTGCTAATTGTTCATGAGGCAGAAAAATGCCGTGCTGATCCTTGCTGGTGAATAACTAATGGCCCTGTGCATGATATCCCATTGCAATGATTGCTTTACTGCACAGTTGAAATTTAACAGGCATGCTGAGGGCAATGCCTACAATATCCCTCAGGCCTGTAAAGGTGGCAATAAACATCACTTCACTGGACACAGACTTGACAAAACCAGAGGGAACTGCACACCTATTCAGTCAGCCCAGTGGACCTACTACACTTTTACTCAGGAGCCAGATTAAAGCAAATCTTTTTAGAATGAATCTTGCTTGAGGTTCTTACATGACCTAAACCCTCTGTGTATTTTTTAAAAACTGTCAATTTGCCACACCAATAGAAATTAGATCAAAACCCAAATTTTATTTTTGATATCATAGTCCCAGTAAGCTAAACTGGTGTTTAAAAAAAATCCCAAGTGAGAATTGCCAGCCTATTCCATGAGAAAATGACAGTACCACTGCCGATCCTTTGTCCTTAAGAACCATTAAATCTCGAACAAGCTAATCCACAAAACAACATGTGTGAAAACTCAGATTTCAAATAAAAACTTATCAAGGACAGATACCAACATCAGTTAATGGCACTGGAAGAATATAGTATTTAGCTATACATTTACATATATGCATTTATATATTTTTTTAATATATACACACATCTGAAATGTAAGAAAGTAAAATAAGCAAGCAAGATAGTTTTTGACTGGCTTCTGCTTTTAAAAGGGATCTCTATCTCTGACAGTTGATGTCAGACCAATGAACAATAGAGAAGTGTACTAACAGACACAAGGCCTATGCCAGTTGTTTCGAATTTAAGATCACCAAATATTTCCTTGCATTGTGGTAGCAACATTGAAGTGACACTGGTGTGAAATGGATAAAAACAAGATCTTGAGTATGTTAATGTGTTCATGAGTTTTTATAAGTGACCACAAAAAGCACTTGTGTATGGAAATGTGCAGCAGCTGCTTAGAAAAGCCATCCACTATTGCAAAATTATGAGAGAAAAGGAAAGGATAACATCGTAAGAGTCCTGCCCCTAGCTGAGCCTCTGTGTGAACTGATGGATGCAAAACTCTTTAAAAATCAGATTTGTGGCATGTGAAGAATTGGGCAATGTAAAATGTGAGCATTTACACAGGTCCTGTATAACTGGGCACATATGAAAAGGGATTTTGGTTTTCAAGTCTCTTTTGTCTCTGTTGGTATGTGCCACTCACTACCTCTTGATTCCCACAGAACATACCTGGTACCTGAAACTGAATGATGGGCCTGAACTCTGGCATTTTTCCTCTGTGATGTGAAGTTAAAAGGCTTAGTACAACAGACTTGATTTAAACAAGCAAACAGAAACAAATATGATATTTACTTACTGTAGGCGCTTTCAGTACCTAAGGTTAAAGAGCCATCTGTTTCTCTGGTGTAATTCCACTGGTTTCAACGGAATCAGGGCAGGATAAATTTGATGCAATACGTTCACCTGGTCACCTAGCACACAGCAGAGACGTTCCCTTTGTGTGGAAGGCTGCACACAATCAGTTTGCCATCTAGTGGCAACTATTTTGAACACAGACAGCAATTTAAACCAGTATGTGATTATTTTAAATAGCGGGGTGTGTTAAATCAGCTGAGGTGAATGAAAACACACGTTGTCAGGTAAAAACTCTTTTGAAACCTCAAAGGGTAACTGTATGTATACCCAGCATTGTACATTCAGACAGGAAAAATGTCCTGACTCAAGCTGTCTAACAAAAACATTTCCAATTGTGCTAATACTTTCTGCACAGCGTGACTGGATATAGATCACCTGTAGCATTTTACATAAAAGAAGATGGAACAACATATGATGATTAGACACTTTCTAATTCACCCATCTGCCGCTCCTGTCAGTCTCTCTCTGGGATTAAAAGAAATGCTATTACTGAAAATTTTCACATAGTCAAACTGGTCCTACCTGAGGAGTCTCAGTGACTGGAACTGCAGCTGCTCATGTGGGAAAAGCAATGACATGGCCAAGTCAGATTGTTTGTATTAAGATTATGAGTTACTAATAGAAAGACTAGTCACAGCTAGAGATCAAATGCCATACCTCCAAATCCAAAGCAGCTACCAGAGTTTGCTCAGGAAATGCAAAAAATATGTACTTTTTGGTGGTGGGCGGCCTGGTAGTACTTATGCATTTATGTGAGTGGGTTTATTTCCCCTGCTTTTAATATTAATTCAGTTGTTCTTAAAAGTGACTGGACATTTATCTGCTTGTAGTACTTAATTGATCTTTGTTACTATACTAGTCCTTGACTATTAATACCATATGTATCGTGACATAGGAAATGTACCTGACATAGAAAGATGCTGTTATACTCTTATAACTGCTTCAAACTCAAAGTGGCAAAGACTTCTGCCCTTCCTTCCGCACAAGGATTTCCATAAATTTAATAAGAAACTTGAAAAAAACATTAAAATCAGTATCAGAATATGATGTTCCTAGACCTGATTTTAAGATAGTAAAAAGATACGAGTCCTGCATGTCTAAATTCTACTGGGAGCCAATTCCATAATGATGGAGATTAAATACCTGAGAGACAACTGATGTCAGTCAGTCTAGAAGACGTGCCAATAGCTAGCAGTACCTAGCCTCAGTGAGTGACAGGAACCAAAGAGTGACAAAAGGTCAGCTATGAACACAGGTCCTCCAGTTTTAGAGTATCCTGAATTGGCAGGGGAATCCCCTGAATGCTGGAAACTTGAGCAATGTGATGTGGAAAAAATGGATTTAGGGAAGATTTTAGGCTGCTGGAATTCATATTAGGATGTCATTAGCTATTAGAAATGTAGAAAACCATTTAATAAATGAATTCTATTGAACTGGAGTTGTACTAAAGAGCTGTTGACATGCATTTTAGAGATGTCATAAATACAATTTTGTTTGTTTGTTTTCTGACAAATATCAGCCGGATCTAATGTCAGGGGAGCAGTAAAATTGAGTAAAAATTCTTTAGATGACAAAATTTATCATGTTTCAGAGCTTAATGATATGTCTGCTTACACTTTAGTAGTCAAAAATATAAATATACATAGATGTTTCATTGAGTTACTGAATGCATCTGCACGCAACCTCCTATTCAGTGATCACAGACAAATGCTCAATTCATTGAAAATATACTTTAGCCCCATTTACCAATCTAGTTGTGATAAAGTGACTTGCATTCTGTTCTGGGCCATGAATCATGGTCACAAGAGTTAATTAAAGTGCTAATGGCAGGGTCAACAAGGTCAAGTGAATGAGTTTGTCTATATGTAATTAGGGCAGAACAGAAGATAATGAAGTTCAACAGGTGTAACTGAGAGCAGAAGCTGTCTGTTATATTAAAGTGCTTGACATGAAGATTCAAAATTGCTTTGAAGTAAAAGGTTGGGAAAAGTATCTTTTTACTTGTAAATGGAGAAGTTTCTCTCTAGAAAGGGACAATGTCCCAGTACCATCTCTCTCATTTTCAAACCTGCTGAACTCAAGCTTGTTAAGTAATGCAACTGTTTCAACAGCACACGTTTTTATTTTCTATGTAAATGCAGTGTAAATATGACTGCAGAAAAATCAAGATAAATGAGAAAATTTTGCAGATGGAAATTCACCCTGGATATGGTTTATTCCACATCAGATCAATTTTAGAATTCCTCTATTTTCTCGTATTAGAAGGATGAGTTTAAACTAAAGATGGGATATAACAAAAATCATTAATTTGTGGCACTTTTCAATGTAATAAGAAAGTACCTCATTTATCCTGACTCATCTGTACGGACATCTCTTACTCCCAAGCTTGCTCTTTCTAAAACAATCACTTTCCCTGAATACTGATAAACAAAAAAGGCATACTTCATTAACAGGACCAAATGCATGCAGAATAATTTACTGCATTTCCTAAGAGCCCAGTGCAAAAGCACTGAGGCAGGTTTATTTAACTCCATCTTCAGAGAGTGAAGGGAAATGTGTGAACATGTAAGTGTCCCAACAATCCTTCCCCAGCAATCCTCCAGCTGTGTATTAACAGGTTTATGATAGCTATTGGCAGTGCAAATTTCTTTCTGCTACCTTGCCCATGCTGGAATCAGCGCTTCAATCAGAAGGTACACTTCTGCAAATGAAAAAGGAGTTTTCAGTTTCCATGTCCAATCAATGCCAGTATCTCTCGTAAGAGCACCAAAACCAGATCATTAATTAGTGCCACGTATTACTGTGCTGGTGACACCTGCCTACAAGGAACAAAAATGAGATGGATCATCTTGTAGAGGCTCTACAGTTCCATCTACCCCAGTAAATTAAAACAGTGACATCTATGACAGTTATATCCACCCCAGTAAATTAAAACAGTGACTGGGAACATTCCTGGGCGTAGAAATGGGATGGCACATTGAAACAAATGGTAACAGGAAAGATTCTTTTCTATGCAGGCTAACACAGCTGGGGAGGATGGTACAGTCCATGGTCATGTTTCCCATAGGGACTGTGGGCATTCTGTCTGATGGAGTGAGGACACACCAGTCATGCCATGCCTCTTGGCCCAGGAGCATCCATGGCACTTGTGTGTTACCATTATACACATAGTGTGTGGCTACTTGTTAAGCTTTCACTTGATGTATAAAACCAACAATCCCATTAACTACTCGACCATTCCAAAATCACCTGTAATATCCTGTCAGCTAGATTTTGGCTTTTTTTAATGGTGGCAGCTGTTAGATGATGTGGTAACAGCCTGTCTGCACACCTGTGAGAGAGAGCAGTGAGAGACACCGTCAGAGGGGGGGCTCAAACACTACCATGGTGAGCTGCTCCCAGGCCCATCAAGGAGAACCATTGATCCATCTGGGAAAGCCCAGGGGAGCTCTGACATTCAGTGGTGGGCGGGAACACGAATTACATCCTGTGAGGAGCAAACACCTTCCAGGAGAGCCTCAGCCCCTTTGCCCAGGTGTGGAACCCATCAAGATGAGTCACTGGGAGCTTCTCTCTCAGTCACCTCTCAGGCTAAAGGGGTGGGACATAGTATGGAATACAGGGGAATAGTGGGTTTTGCGTTTCCCCAATATTTATTATGAAATGTTTAGAGGTGGAACCAAAGGCTGGAAAAGGAGGGATTTAGGTGACTGGTGAAGGAACAAGTGTGGAAAGATGTGTTTCTGTGTGAGAGTCTGGGGCCAGAATCTGGAGTGGGGCTGCAGCCACAGGAGCTAATATGTCTTGGTCTCAGCAACTGGACAAACTGGGATCCAGACACCAGCTGCTGGGCAGGCTGTGTGGTGATACAGCTCCTGGAGCTGGGTCACAGCTAGCTCTCTGTGTGTATAAGTACATCTTCTCACTGAAGGGCCTCCAACCTAGTGAGACAATGATGGGTGCAGATCCTATCTCCGAGTGTTTGATCCAGCATGATGCATTTTCCTCTAACAGTAGCGGCAATTTTTACAGCTCCTCAGTTTTTTTGGGCCTAGGCCTGAAGAGATTTTTCAGTGCTTCACTGTACTCACCAAAAGTTCCCACTAACACTAGTGGAAATGCCAGAATATCTTCAAAATGTAGGCTTGTCAGCACATTTAGCTTCTCAGCAGAAAGGCCAAATATTGATTTTTTTTTTTTTTTTTTAAATACAGACAATTAAACTTTCTTGTTAGACATACAGTGGGGCCAGAGTAGAAAGTTTACATTGCTGCAATTGTGTTAGAGCTTCTCTCTGGATAAACAGAAGACTTCATTTTCGGTTCTATCAATCCCACACCATTCACAAACAATAAAATTAATTTCTAGTTTGAATAAATAAAGCCTACTAAATTGGTTTCTTTGCCAATACTTTCAAGCTTTATATTGAACTTGTTCACAAAGCCAACAGTGTCAGTTAATAAAACAAAAGATGTTGTTTACTACTTTTGCTATTAATTAAGCCAACTCCTTAGATACAAGTAGCTCATTGGGGTTAATTATTTCTGAAAAGAATTCCAATTAATTTGCAGATTGCTAATCAGAAAGAATTATACTAATTTTTGAGTTGAACTCTTTTGTTTCTATGAACATTTTAGAGTTAGTGTTAAAACATTCTAAGTTTTAACACAGAAATTCAAGGAGTCAACTTTTCAGATGCTGAAAGTTCCTAAAATTCACCTCTTATTTAATCAATTACATTGAAAGTTCTTTTAGATAATGTTATCAGGAATAGGAGCACTGTTAAAAGCAATTCAAGAATTTGGAACTAATAATAGACTGATGCATTCAAAGAACATTCCTGCTTCCACCTAATTCTCAGACTTCTCATCTCTTAAAATGCATCCATCTGCAACAGAGGTTAAAGAAGGAAAGAATCTAATTGCTTTAATCCTCATGGTGGTAGAGTTTAGACCTCCCATGATTCTGTCTCCTCCCGTATGGGAGTCAAGCTATCATATTCAGGCTGTACAATGCATATATGACCAATGCCAGACTGTAGGGGCTGTCTTTCATAGGACACAATTAAGCTATATGACATGAGCTATAAGTCATGACATGTTCTAAGTGAAGAAATGTTAGTTCCCTTCACTGCATTGTCAGGTTCTGCCAGTCAGTTCTGGCCATAAAAACAGTGGCCACCATTTGTTTTTCCAAGCTCTTCTATCCTCACACACAATGTAAGTGTAGTTTTTCCCTATCAGCAGATGGAGACAGAGTACACATGTTTTGATGTCATCATCCAGTAAACTAAAAATTTCTCACCACACAATCCAGTCAGCATCCATTTGGTTGAGCTTTGTATTTGTTTAAAGATTTCAGGATAATAAATCTAAACTAAATTAATCTAAAACTTGTCTTTTAGTAATTTCTCTGAGTCTAAAACTTTCTTTCAGATTTTGGAATTACCTAAGAAATGTGATTCCTGGTCTAGCTCTACTTTTTAAGGCACGGAACTGTAGTGCAAACAATCAGCATAACAGCAACATGAATTATCTGTTATTTTCCATGAGATATTCCTGTAATGTTGCTGTGTGATACAGTTCTTCAAATTGTTGTTAATTACTTTTGCAATACTATTTGACAGCATCACAAAGTGTGGGCGTAAATGGTAATATTCTAAAAAAAGCCAAAACCCAGAAAACAAACCCTAAATAGTAAGATTAGGCAGCAAACTTAGCTGTAAGTCTTATAAAATTTTCCTCACAGTTCATTGTTACATTTATTATATTTGACTTTTTGTTTTGGCACAGGTAATAGATAAGAACTAGGTATCGCCTTGGTACTATTATGTGCCATTATAATTTTCTTTAAAACAATTACTGCCCAGTAGAAGTATCCTTAATTTTACTTTCAAAAGATGTTCTTCATTCTGCAGTTTTCTGCTGTTACAATTTTTTTAATGTCTCTTAGATATTGTCCATTACATATCACTACAAAGTAAATGTGTAAAGCCAAATGTCAAATAACAGTTTTTACTAACAATTGTCAAACATGTGAGGGTCATGTATTGATATCCTACCTAAGTAACTGTTTCCTGTGTGTTTCCATAAAGCAAACTAGCACAAACTCCAGAGGTTCAAAAGTAATGGAGCACTATTTTTCCTCACAGTCTTAATAAAATTCTGGAGTGTAATAATTTTTTTAAAGTGTGTATTTAAAAGTAGGGCTCGTTAAGACTAAATTAGCTAATTTATTTTAACTTCTATTAAAACATGTCTTTTGTCTCTCTCTTTTGAATAGGAATTGTCATTTTCCCTACAGTTGACTCAGTAAATTTTAAGAAAATAAAATTTACAAAAAGCGATTATTGCCTTATCTCAACATGTTGCTAACAGCATCATCTTTATAGTTAACATTTACTATCGAGTGATTGAATCAGCATTTTGAGTCACACACACTTTCTGCCACTTCCAGGTTTGATTTGATCCTGTTCACTGGGTGGCCACAATTCAGATGTTTACAATCTTGAAGCAAGGGATGCAACAGAAATATTATCTGTTCTCTCAGAGCATTTAAAGTTTTCAGCTGTGCAATAGGAATGGGAAGAACCTCTTTGTGTCCTTAACAAATCCATGCCTACAACTTCCACTCTATTTGAGTCAAATTTGTTGACTTTGTTTCTATCATCAGTCTTTGGCTAAAAAACTCATTGTGAAGAAGTAAGTCAGTGAATGTAAACTCTTGTTATGTTTAATAGTTACCTTAGATTATTGCAATTCACTACTTTTTCCATTATCTTGCTAGTTAGAGCAATTGCGAAAGTTTCTGCAGATTAGTTTTAGCTCATGGCTGTTTTCAGCTAATTATTTGGGATAGATAGTGTGCTCTTTGAATGAATCCTTTTGCTCCTTTTCAAGTATTTTTTAATTATTAAAACAAATATTTATTCATATATTTGCTACTTGTGGCTATTGCAACTGTTTAAACAACTTAGTTTAGGGGGTTTTATTTTGTCTTAGTCCATTTCTTTGTCATTACTTCAGCCCTCAAAATAGGACTTCACTGATGTACAGATTTTCATGCTAGAATTTTTGCACAGGAAGGAATTTCACACAATACTATAAGTAATTTCCCTGACAGTATTCACAATCTGTAGCTATCAAATCTATGAGTGAAAGCTCTTGTTTGCCGAGTGAAGACTGCATTTTAGAGCAGATAACATTTATTTTGTATGACTAAAAAGGCATAAAAAACCCTAATGAAATTTGCACATATTATGTTAGTGTCAGCAGAAAAAAAAAAGTTCCTTCTTGGTTCAGTTTCAGAAGCATCTTCTTTTTCCAAATAACACAGCATACTGAATCATAATGTGCCTGTAAAAAGTCAAATTTGAATCCATTAAGGACTTGCTCAGTAGAAGCTGGATGTGCTCTAAAGCACACTGAATTCCATTCTACTGAAAGAACAAAACATGATTCAGGAAAAGAAGAGTCATAACATAAGTCTGTAATTTCTTAACTTAATTATACCTAATTTAATGTGAATTATACTTGATGTAATAAAGTGATAGTCAGAAGAAAAATGTTAGCAAAGAACATTGTGAAGAATGTACCACTCCACATCTATAGTCAATAGAATTAATGCTAGAAAATGAAAAAGATAATTAAAAGTAGGAAGTTATAATAACCCCAAGGAACTGTGATCACATGAATGTTGAAAAAAAAGCAATTAAAAGGTAGAAAAGAATAATAACGTTGTGTCTAAATAGCCAAGTTATAGTGTAGATATGATTTGGCGGACTGTAGCTACAAAAGCACGAACGTTGCATGAGCAAGCAGGATTTTCTCTTTGCTCTTCAGCAGCTTACATGTTGCTCACAGATGTCTTCTGTCTCAAGTCAGTTTAATCCAATCAACTCATCTCACCCTGCCCTATACTTACCTATAAGAATGTTTTTTGGGGTGAAAACCAGCTGCTTCTTCCTGCTCATGTTGGCACACGGAATATAGCAACAGCACTTCCTTTCACTCATCATGTGTCCATGGCTCTCAAGGTCAAAACTGCTGAAACCAAGGTAAAGGGAATTGAGTTTATTTAGTGTTTTATATGTCACCAGATACTATTAGAGAATTAGACAACTGCTGCGGGGCTGGAATGAGCTGTTGCTTTCATTCTTACAGAGTGTTCTTCAATGTTCTCTTCCTAAAAAACCCCGAAATTAAAGAATACTTTATGCTATACTGCTGATAGCAAGTACTGCAAAGTACGTCTTATTAAGAGGATTTCAAAATATGTGAGGTTGTTCTATTTATGAGATATAATTCTTGGAAGTATCTAATAAAATTTTACATTTGATGTCACCAGTGATTTCCTAAGATTCTTCCTTTAAGTTGTTTTGACATAATAAATAATCCTGTAGTTTTTAACTTGTGGCTTTTTTGCTTTGAAATACCAGAAGATCTAGAAAGTGAAAAAAATATTGAAATAAAAAAGTATTCTCAGATTTAAAAAATTAATGTTTAAATGTCTGTGGCAAGATCAAATAAAAAAACAATGAGGTAGAATGGGATACAACTGGAAAATTTTCAGTTCATGTTACGTGCCTTTCCTTAGCTTACTCAAGTGAGCAAACCATACTATACCTAATATCCCACTACAGCCCTAAGATAGGGACTAAGAATATTCTGGGTACAAAGAAAAAAATTCTCAAAATCAAAATACCTTTGATGCCAATGAAAGTTTGTTGCTGACTTCAAGGCTAGGAATTTGCCTGCTGTAATTACAGGTCAATAGGTCATCATCTCACAGCCATCCTTCAGCTCTGTGATTTTCCCTTCAGTCCTGTCTCACCACTTTTATTACTGTACCAGTCTACATCTAGGGCAGATAAGGCTTCACAGAGGCAGTTGCAAGAAGAGGAGCAATGGATAAAAGAGAATTGCAGGACAAGTGAAACTGCTCAGAGCAATGAAATGAAAGAGATTCCCACCAAAAATGTGCCAAAGATTAAACTTTCAATGATTAAAGTTATGTTCAGGGGAGTAAGAGGTAGCATGGCTGCCAAATTTACACGTGACGTTTTAGTTAATTATCATTACCACAGTGATGGTGTATGCTGTGGAAAAGAAGGGATCAAATGGGTTATTTGGCCAATTTTCATTTAGAATAAGAATACAGACAGTACAAAGGAGCTGTATTTAGCCTACAAGCCAATGTGGCTGAAGAGATTAATAGATCTTAGTTTTTGCTTGGCTTTGTTTTGATGTAGGGCAAAAAGAAAAGAGTAAGACAGACCTGAACATTTTCTTATTGACAAATATCAGTTTGTACAGGCATGATGGGTTTCTCTCCTGTTGCATTAGAAACTAAAGGTCTTTAGTCTCTCTTCCAGTGGGAGCTAGATGCACTATTCAGTATTTAACACTTTACATTTAGCAATATAAAAATAAGTAGTTTGCTAAATTCACAGTGCTCCGACTTCTGTCAATGTTGGATGCTTCCGTAAATAAATTACCTACCACACAACCACTCAAAGAACTAAGGCCAGAAGTGAAGGTTAGGGTTGAAGTTTCATCCTCAGAGGCATCTGCTACTGCTTAGTAGGATCTCTCATTTCCAAAGGGAGTATGTTCCATTGGCTAATTACTTTTACAATTCAAAATGTCCTTCCTGTATTGTTCAAATTTGTTTAGCTAGAACTTGTAGCTGTTTACTTCTTGTGTCTTTTCTGAAGAGATTAAAGAGCCCTTAAGTACCTGGTATTTTCTGCCTGTGAAGATAGTAATCCATCATAATCAAATCATCCCTTGGAGCTAAACAGATTGACCTCTTTAGGGCTGTAGTCCTAATGAAGAAAACCCCCAAACGTTTCTAGCTGTCCACTTCCTTTTGAGTCTCTTCTCTGTACCTTCTTAATTTCTTAATAACTGTCAAGAAACGTCCTTCTCCTTTTAACACTTGTAAATTTCATATAAATAGTAGGTATACAAAAATATATAATGAAAACAAAGCCATACATTATAGCCACACATTAGGAGCTGAAATGTACCGAAGAGCTTTTAGCACATTTATGTAATCAGCAACACCAAAAAATGTGCCTAAACATTTTATTTTACAAACGTTTTTCACATTATGATTGATAGAAATCTAGAATTGTTTTCTGACAATGACTGATGTTAACATGGCTTTAGGTTTTACTGACTTATGCCCTTTTGCAGGTTGTTCTGGTGAACCTGTTGATATGTATAGTGGTTTTCTACACTGTGTACTATGTGGTCCTATCGGTGTGCTTTGCAGTATTCAGGTAAAATTTTCCTGTCTTTAGTCTAATATGCTGGCATAGTGCAACTGGATATCATGGGTAGACATACACCTGTTCAACAGAAGCATCCAGACTGGAGGCATCCTGGCCCAGTTATTCTGTGAACATATTTTTAAAATTCAGGTAAATCATTGTACCTGAACCTTCTTTCAAATGCACAAATTGTCAAATGGAGACTCAAAACTAATATAAAATGTTGGTTGTAATATTCTTACTTGCAGTTGCACCATGTAAATTAATGAATGTAAGAGAAAAGATGACATGAAAGAATGGAAAATAAAGATTTCATAGTCAATGAAAAAGAGAAATTATATCCCCCTAGGAAGTTATTGATTAGCATGCATAGCACCAAACATCTTAAATAAAAGTGAGCAAGGGCAAAACCACAACTCAGAGAGCTTAAAAAACCCCAGAGCATTCCATTTGAGATCCTATTTAAAAACACCCATAATATGTCATATAATCACTAAGACATATTCACTGGTTAAATTTATTCATTTTGTTTCCACAGGATTAAAATGTTGGATGGTTTGGCACCTTTTGATTTTAAGACAAATCCCTCATGGATTAACCCGTATTATTTAGGTAACTGAAGTTTGTTTCTCTTTCTTTTTTTCCAGTCAAGAAAATATATTGTACATGGATGTAAACTTGTCTTCCAATGGACAGTATTTTAAAGCTGTTTTAGTAATACCAATGTTTTCTGCATTTTAACTACAGTACAATTAAATGTTTATGCATCTTTCCAGCATTTCTCATTTCTGTACAGCTACTTAACATTCAAGTAATTTTTAGGCTTTTGTTGAGTTCTTCTGATCTTACATCATCAGAAGAAAATGTTCTGCTTTTCCGGGATGCTTCATTTTCATTGCAGAATAATTACCTGTTCTCCATCAAGTTCCTCCAGAAAGTTGTTTAATTTAATTTTCATACTGCAGCAAACTTCCTATGAATCACAGGGCCCAGATCTGAGAAACGGGTCACATTCAACTAATGGCAATTTTGCTTTGGTAATGCTTGAATACAGTGGGCATTAAAATATCAGGAATTGATGGTAGCTCAATCCCCAAACACATAGTTGTGTATTCTAATACAAATTTCTGTAATTTGTCTGAAGCTCTCAAAATATATTCTTATTCCTAAACTGTCATTTTTTAAAAATTACATGAATATGTACAATTTTACCAAATTTGAAACCTATTTTACAGAGGCAAACCTCATAATCTGTCAGTAAAATATGTAAAGCGCAAAAGTAAATTGGTTAGTTCGTAGGTTAAAAGAGTAATAAAAGTGCATGGATGTTTGTACAGTGTCAATACTGATTTCAGATTAAGAAAGAACATTTCTGTTATAGCAGTGGAAAAGAAAATTAAAGTATATTCCATTAGAATTACTTTTCAGGGCCCAAATATAATTACTGTATCTCAAAATTAATTTTTTCCCCAAAAATTTAATCAGTTAGTTTGATGCAACATGTTAATATGCCAAAGACAGCAGCCATGTCATACCAGCAATTGATATTCCATCCTCCTTTCCGTCCATCCATGGAAATAACATGGAAAGACAGAACATAAGAGAATCTGTTTAAAATCTAAGGGCATAGAGTTAGAGTGAAGATGTCTGAATGATATCGCAAAAGAGAATTAATTTACTCAAGAGTTTCACTCATTCCTGTTAAAAACAGAATTCTGTCTTAAGATAACCTCAAAATAAAGTTGGAAGCCAGCTCAGAAGTGAGGTATCCTTTCTGGCCCAGTTTTGTAAAAAAGTTTCCAGAGCTTTTGCCTACATTAAACACACTTTCTAAATTACAAAATCAGTGGCATAAATTAAAGGGATTCTATCTTCATGAAATATAACAAAAAAATACTATAATACATTGTGAAACATTAATTTTTGTAAGCGTTATTTCCCCCTTTCCTAACCACATGAAGTTTTTCCAGTTATATTTTTCTCATTTTTCTTACAATTTTTAAAACTCATTGAAAGATCTATCATACAGTAGGGAGTAATAGACCTTCTAAATAAAAGAATAACATTGAAGGACACAAAATGCTGCCAAAGTAAATTTCACTGTATAAACTGAGAAAAAAAAAAAAAAAGAAATATGGTTTCTCTACTGTCAGCTACAGCAATCACAGAGATTATGTTACCGCAACAGGAAGAAAAATAAATTATTCCAATAAAAATGTTACTTTTATATGCCAGTGTACTTAAAAAGAAGAACAAATTGCATTTAGATGGACAATTATGTGAATTACAAACTCATGTTTATGGCTTGTTGTGTGTGAACTCAGGACTAAAGCTTGAAGAGACATCACATATTTTCTATTCAACCCCTTGCTATCCCACGTAGCCACACATCTATCAGCACGGAGAAAAGCCAGGCTCCTGCTTGTACGCTTGTATGCTTGGCCCCTGCTCGCCTTGTGGGCTCTCTGCTCTATCTCTCCTTGTATGTCTCCTCTTTAAATTGTTCTGAGATAAAGAGATATAGAAATAGATACATATATTTTGGTATATACCCTATTGTAAATATATGATGCAATGAAGGGAGGAAGCGATGAAGTTTCTTACCAAACATAACCCCTTAACCACACAATTTTGTTTTCGTTGAGGAAAAAATTTACCTATGTCAGTATCAGCCAAATCTATCTGGCACCATACACAAGGAGTGTGGATGGTCCCTAAGGAAAATTTTCATTAAATTTCTCCTCTAGGCTATATAAATTGCTCATAGTTCTATCACTGGTCGTAATCCTGTTACTAATGTTTTTACATAAAATATATAAAATTTTAAAGTCTATAGGCAAATCAGGATACAACCCATGCAGATGCCTGTGGCAAAAAATTGTCTTTGTAATGAAAACTTAAGCGTAATATTTCATAGAATCATAGAGTCACAGAACCATCTAGGTTGGAAAAGACCTTTAAGATCATCAAGTCCAACCATCAACCTGGCACCACCACGATGTTCACGCTCACCATTAAATCATGTCCTCAAGTATCATATCCACACGCAGTTACAAGGTTTTACAAGCCTTTCTGTGAAAAAAATTTTCTAATACCCAATCTAAACCTTCCCTGGTACAACTTATGGCCGTTTCTGTTCATCCTGTCACTTATTCCTTGGAGAAGAGACCGACCCCTGCCTGCCTACAGCCTCCTTTCAGGCAGGTGTAGAGAGAGATAAAATCTCCCTGAGCTTCCTTTTCTCCAGGCTGAATACCCCCAGCTCCCTCAGCTGCTCCTCAAAGAGCTTGTGTTCCAGACCCTTCCACAGCTCCTTCTCCCTTCTCCACTGCCCATCTCCGGACATGCTCCAGCACTTCAATGTCTGTCTTGTAGTGATGGACCCAAAACTGAACTCAGTGATCTTGTAAGAAAATCTGCATAGCTATCTCAGGTATTTTAATTTCTTATTGCTATCATTTTGAATATGAGAAGAAGTCTTTCAAAACTGTGTTTGGTGAAAATATCTAATTTTTATTTACAGTTCTTGTGATATCCTTGGAAATAACTTTCTTCATTTGTGGTCTGCTGTTTGCTTTGGTTGTGGAAGAATGGGTTTGGGATTATGCTGTAACAGTTACTATTATTCATGTCATCGTAACTTCAGTTGGTAAGTAGGTTTACTGCTTAATATTTGTATAGCATCACAAGTTCAAGGACACATCAACTATGATTCATCTAATGTATTACTGGACTAACTTAATTTTCCTTAAAGCTAAATAAATATATATCTCTATTTTCCATCCATTTGACTCAGGCCTCTATTTAAATCCTCCTATTTAAGACTTAATTCTGGATTTGTTGTAGAATTTTAAACCACTATATTCTTATTGAAAAATCAGAAGTTTAGTTCATATTCTAACACTTCATATCAAACGGATCCAGCCTAGATACAATTTCTGCATCTGGGAGGTATGGTTTTTTTAAAACCAAGACATTAATATTTGTTCATGTCTGGACACTTTAAGAAATACTCTTTAACACTTTAGCTCAAGTTCAGATTAAAAAGGAGCTTTGCTTCAGCAAAGTCATTGCAAAGGTTTTGAGTTAGATCATTTGAACTAAATTTCAATGAGGAAAATGAAGCATTGTACCACTGAAACTTTTTTTTCCCCAGAAACTCTTCTTCTTAAAGGAAAGAAAAGGGAAAGAATTAGCTGCTGTAAATGAGTCTCATCATCACTTTTTGCCAGCACCTAGTAACCTGCTCTCTCTTCTCATGGCTAATTAGGAAATATATTTTAACTCCATCCTTGCCAGACCCCATTTGGAGATCCTTTTATCTTAAAACCATAAGATTAATTTGTTTATTCTAGAATTTAGAAAAAGAAAAAAAATTTTTGACAGATTAGGACTCCCTCCCTACTTTATAGTAATTAATCTTCCATTTTCCGTTGCTTTGTCCATTTGTCATTTAGCACTTTATACAGATGGGAGATTCCCCAGTTCCCATGACAAATTAAGCCAGAGACTGACAGAGACTTCATCTTTAAAAATTAGGCATAATTTCTCATCTACTGAATTTGACTTTCTGAAATTTAAACTGCTGTTATACCTCACTAATAATTTTTGTATTTAAATCAAGGAATTTACAAAAACTACAAAAAAACACCTGCTTATACATAATTTATACAAGGAGT
Organism: Dasyornis broadbenti; assembly: GCA_013397935.1. Taxonomy (NCBI): domain Eukaryota; kingdom Metazoa; phylum Chordata; class Aves; order Passeriformes; family Dasyornithidae; genus Dasyornis; species Dasyornis broadbenti. The sequence continues at coordinate 3,030,991 of VZRN01000256.1, forward strand.
TGGCTTCTGTCATTACACTGGATGATGCATCTTGATGTCCAAACAACCCCAGGTTTATTACTGCTTCTTTCAGATGGCCAACCAAACCTCTGCTGGCTGACCCTGAGCTGTCAGCATATGCAGTGTGTCCCCTAGCCCCCTTTACTATCTCTGTGAGCTTTCGTTGTGGGAGGCAATATGGGTCCACAGATTGGCCCTGCAGTGGGGCATTATCATACAGTGGGGACGTGGGTCAGCCTGGGTGTGGCCAGGGCAGGTTCCTGGCCCCGGAGGGAGCTCGCCGTATGTCATGGTTTTAACCTTGCCAAATGCCAGGCATCCACAACATCTGCTCACTCATTCTCCCCTGACACAGCTGGGCAGTGGAGAAAAAAAAATTTAACGAAGCAGTTATGAGTTGAGGGAAGAACTGGGAGGAAACACTCCAAGGGCAAAACAGGCTCAATGTAAAGTTACGAAGTGAATTTATAACTAACAGAGACAGAGGAGGATAATGAGACGTATACCAAGCCCTTAATCCTTTCTTTCCCCAACCCCTCCCTTCTTCCCACAAACAGTGCAGGGAACAAGGCCTGGGGGTTTTGGTCAGTTCATCACCAAAATCTTCTTCCACTGCTCAGGGAGAGGATTCCTTCCCCTGCTGTGCCGTGGGGTCCCTCCCACGGGAAACAATTCTCCGTGAACCTCTCCAGCGTGGATCCATCTCACAAGCAGCAGTCCTCCCAAAACTGCTGCAACGTGAGTCCCTCCCTCAGGCAGACAGTCCTCCCAAAACTGCTGCAGCGTGGGTCACTCTTCCATGGGGTGCAGTCCTCCACAGACAGTCCTCCAGGCCCAGCCTTGAAGCAGGGCCCCCTCTCTCCACTGGGTCTCCCACTGGATCACAGCCTCCTCAAGGCATCCACCTGCTCCAGTGTGGGCACCTCCCCCATGGGCTGTGAGTGGATCTCAGCATCTCCCATGGACCCCATGGGCTGCAGGGGCACAGCTGCTTCAGCATGGTCATCACCACAGTTTGCAGAGCAATCTCGGCTCTGATGCCTGGAGCACCTCCTCCCCCTCCTTCTCCACTGACCTTGGTGTCTCCATGTTGTTTCCCTCACATGTGCTCACCTCCTCCTCCTTCTCTGGCTAGGGAAAAAAAAAAACAGCTGTGTGCCTCTTTGTTTTGATTTTGTTCTTAAATATGTTATCACAGAGGCGTAAACAATATCTCTAATTGGCCCAGCCTTGGCCAGTGGCATGTCCATCATCTTCAGAACCATCAGGGATTGGCTCTGCTGGACATGGTGGAAGCTTCCAGCAGCTTCTCACAGGAGCCATCTTTGTGGCCTCCCAGCTACAGAAAACCAGTCCAAGCAAAACCAACACACCATGCCAGAGGGATAACTTATGGTGTGCAGCCACAGCAGGTCTGTCACACATGGCATCGCCCATTACTCAGAAAATGTCAGGCAGCTTCGTTTATTTGGATCACAGCAATATGTAGGCACTCTACCAGGAAAACAGTGTCCCTGTAGGGTTAAACTGTGTACAGGTAAATAATAAAAAAGGCATTCTGTAGAGTGCCTAAGAGGTCTGTTTAGCACAGGTTTATTAGGTTTAGACTTGCCTTCCAGTGGGATCCCCCACCCAGTTAAGCTTGATCAAGTATTTGAATGGTCAGGACCTAAAGCATTTGCCATTTCAATATAGGTAAAATATATAATCTATGAAACATAACTAAGCAGACCTTTGATAACATAATGCACTGCTTACATGTCCTCATTCTTATTGGTTTAAAATTTACATTTCTACTTTTCTTCTTCTTGCAGTTATGTCGGAATTCCCCCTGATGTTACACTGGTGGCTGGCATTAGGTATAATTGCATTCTTAAAAGTTTAAGTTGCTAAAATCTATGTAGAAAATTAGTACTTATAGTATGAATTGTTTCTTTTAAATATCTGTTGCCTCGCTAATTGGAGAATTGTCAATATCTAAAGAGAAAATATAGGCTTTTTATTTGTACTTCTTTTAATGGCACAGGTAAATAATAGTGGACTAAGATTTGCCTCACTTTAAAAAAAATCCTCTCTTTTAAGGCCAGAATGTGCTCTGCTTACATTAGTCTTGCAAACAAGCTGCAGACACATGACTTGAAATAAGTCATGATTAAGTCCTGACTAATCAAACTGTCTCTATTCAGGTGCTAAAAATACAGTTGTCCAAACTAGTCTTTCTTGATACCCTTTATAATCAATGGAAAAACCAAGTACCTTCAGAGACAAATTTCATAAACATTATGTACAGGTATTTATGATAGATGAGATAAATTTCAGTCATCACATTTTTTCAAAGTGAATGGCAAGCCTACATTTCTGAATGTTTAATTTTCTGTAAAATTAGAAGCATAGATTTTTACATGAAAAATAGATTATCTTGAAAAATAGTAGTTAAGGGAAAAGGACTGTCTTCTGTTCTTCTCTGATGGATAACAAGGATCAACTGCTGCAATAAATTCCTAAATGATGGGGAGAGACAAATAAATTCCCTGTCCTACAACTGGTTTTGCATCAGCAGCTGCTGGGGATGACATCTTTGTAAGTAGTTAAAGCCTTGGGCAAAATGTATAAGTAGGAAGGCTTTTTTTTTTTTTTT
>VZRN01000256.1:3043707-3071045 GCA_013397935.1 Dasyornis broadbenti
CCCCGCCTCTGCCCGGCCGGGCCGAGCGCTGCGGGGCGGGCGCGGCCGAGTGTCCGCAGCTGCGGTGGCGGCGGCGCGGGCAGGGGACAGCCGCGGGGCGAAGCTGCTGCTGCCCGAGGGGCCGAGAGCGGGAAAGTGGCAGCGAGGAACCGCTGACGGAGGAGTCCCCGGGTAGCGGCTGCCTTCTCCTCGCGTGTCCTCCCGGCGCCGAGGCGGCGGCGGGGAAGGTGACCGGGAAGATGGTGACCGTGGTGACGAAGCTGGTGCACTACCTGCACCTGAGGTAAGGGCGGGCGAGGGCGGGCGAGCGCGGCAGCCGCGCTGCTCCTCCCGCCGGGCGCCACAGCCGGGAGGGAACCGCGGCTCAGTGCGGGAGCGAGTGGCAGTGGCGGGGATGTCGCCGCGGTGGGAGCGTGTCCTGCCCCGGCCGGGCGCTCCCCGCCGCGCTCCGCTCCGCTCCCGGGCGCGTCTTGCGCTCTTTGCAGCCGCTCGCCGAAGTGCGTCTTGCGGCACCGCAGGACAGCAATGCGCGTTTGTGGAAAACGTTCGTTGTTAACTAAGTCTGAAAAGTTGGTGTCCCTACAGTATTGTGTAGCGTAATTATCGTAGCGTGGATTAGACAAATTGCATATTTAGTCTTTTTTTATTATACTACTCCTGCCAGATGCATTACTAGCTGTTTTTCCCAGTACCGTCTATTCTAATTAGAATTTACCCGGTAAATACAAGTATTTTTGCACTGAGCGGAGAAAAAGCGAAAAGTGTGCACTCCTGGTGATGTTCTACCTGTATTTTGTCGAATCACAGTTTTCCCCTGTATGTGAGGACTTAATGCACATCAAAAGTCTTGATCAAAAACTCAAAGATAATGTATTAAGAGTAACAAACAGAAATTTATTATGTGAATGCAATGATTAGTTCATTAATTAATTTTAGTGCAGCATTTCACATAAGGCTGTTCTGAGAGCTGATTTCATTATCTAATTTTTTCCAAGTTAGCCATGGGAATGAGTGGAAAAAAGGGCAGTCAATTGTACTGTAACTTTTTATTGGTATGATTGAAGACTTGATTCCTAGAATACCTGCAGTCTGTAGATATTTTTTAAACAATTATTAAAATAATAATACTTTGACATAAATTGCATGAGAGAAGTATGTAATATCACCTGTTTTACCTGGTTTTTTTCACTAATTTAACTGCTATAATTGTTAAACTTATATCTGACCAAAATCACAGCTCTAATTTTATACTTTTGTGTGGTTTTGTACCGCGTTACTTTACTGGGCAAATAGAGAAGGAAGTCAAGAAGGAAACCCCCTGCCACTTCCTTACTCCTGCCTCTCTTCTGTTGTTCTACTCTAACAGAGGTTATTGTTTAAAGGCATATTCCTGCTGGTTTTGAACCAGAGCTTCATGGCTCTATTTGCTTTATAAACATCAGACTAAAAAAAAATCTCAGCCTCAAAGGCTTTATAATATAAAGGGAATTAGGAAACTGCAATTAATGCAGACACCTGAGTGAATGCAGCAAAGCAATAAAGTTACGTTCTTTATCCAGCAGCAGCCTGATCACTGTCAAGTGTTTTGTAGGTATCATGAGAAAAGATGCAAAAAGGCCGACAAGTTCAATAAACTTAAAGATGCTCTTCTCATGCTGAATGAGCATCAAGGGATTGAGAAAGAGTGAAGAGTGAAAGTTTAATAAGTGCCTGGTCAGTGCGCTGGCTGAAGGTGGAATTCAAGTAGTTGAGTACTGGGCGAAAGAAGTCAATAAAATTAGGGAAGATGTTAAGAAGTCAACCAGTTTGCTTTTATAGGAGAAGTAGAGCTCTTGGAGATATGGCTGAAAGGGGACGCAGTAAATGCAACATTTGAGAAACTGAATGTTATTAGTCCTAAATGAACATGATTAAGGGTAAATTTCCATTTGTCAATGCTAAATGAGTGGATAGCTACTTCACTGAGTATTGCTGGAGTGGTAAATAGTGGCAGTATCTCTCAGGATATAAATGAGCAAAAGGTGCTCCCTAAAACCAGTAGCCATCAGCAGGAGAGAGAAAATTTGCACATTTGGTCATCTTTAGCGAGTCTGCAGGCTTAAAATGTGGATTGATTTTAGCAAGTTCATATAATACTTTTTGTCCATTCATATCACAGAATCATGATCGATAGGGGATGGATGTTTCAATCAATATCAGTCAGACGTAAACAACTCCTGTTAGACATTACCAAGTGCTTATTATTTGCCTCCCTTAGTAAGTGACCAGTGATATAAAAATGAATCCAGAAACCGGTAATGTAGAAATGAGTGATATATATGAAATTGTCTGACATATTTTTGAAATACTATGATTTCTGGTTAAGTCATTTTAGAATATGGATAGCCATGCAATAATATTTTTTTTTGCTAGTCATGAGAATGGTAGTAGCTAAAAACCAATTAATAGCAAGGAACCCAAAGAAATTAGCTGTCAGACTGAGTTAAGAGTAGTTAGGTAGCTGGTGTGCTGGGAAAAATGCTTATCATCAGCATTATGCCTTTTTCTCATCCTAGGCAGAATTGCTAAGAGTCAGTTGTAACTCCTGTATTCCTTGTAAGTTCTTAACCATTGAATCCTGGTCTGTGTATTTGATTTTAAGGTTCTGCCACAGTTAAGTGAATAAATGCTATGCTAATTTATACTAAGAAAAATATATTTAAACATTAAAACTTGTACTTCATAAACTTCTAAGAATATAGTTTGTGACAAGATTAGACTATGCCAGTAAAATAGTACACTGGGCAGCCCAAACAATTACTATAATAAGATCCTTAGAGAGTAGTAACTTATGCTCTTAATTCAGTAATTACTGAATTAAGATAGTAGATAATTAATTCAAATCACTTTAGGACTTGCACTGTTAGCAGAAATGTGGACATCATAGGAACCTGTCTTTGAATGTGACACGTTGCAAAACACAGGATCCTGAAGCTACAGGGATAGTATTAAAACCTTGGGCGCTATATAACTATTCTAAAAAGTCCCCTTTCTGAAAATGAGAAGTAAATACACTGAAATAGAATGCTCATAATGCTAGAAGAAAACATGTAGCAGTACTTGGTCTCTTTTACGTACCTCAACTAATTAACCCTCATAAAGGATGGTTCTGTACCATTTAAACCCCATTCAGCTGAGTCATAAACTTCTGATTAGTTTCAGTCAGACAAAAGCAGGCTCACTGAATGGGAATGGATCAGCCAAGAGCTAATCGTAAAAATATCAAATTAGGTTCTCAGCAAGCTAGATGCTTTCATACAATTGTACTTTATGTAATTATCTCAACATAAGTAAAGATTGTGTACCAAGTGAAAGCAGAGCAGTGCACAAAAAACCAAAATGAGCAGTGATTCTTGAGAACAACAAACAAAGGAGATGGCAGCAGATAGAGCAGTTCCCAATGACAACACCAGGCAACACAAGCAAACTGAAGACAAAGATGTAGACTTATGAATGTAAGACATTCATGAGGAGAGTGAACATTCGATGCTACCAAGGAGATTTCCGCAGTAAATTGTATTGGAGAAATTCAAACTGAAGCATGGCTGGTGTAGTTCGTCATTTTACGAAGTGCAAATGCTTAAGCTACGCATGTGGAAAAGTGCAGTCCCAGGCTTGAAATGCTGTTTTGGAAGTTCAATTTTTTTTATCAGTTAATTATTAGTTTTCACAACCTGCCTCTGAGAGTGGTCTCATGAAATGCAACAAGACCTTTAGTTGAAGCAGCAACTAATAAGACTATTTTGGAGCTGTCGTGAGATTCCTGCTTCTCTATTAAATTTTTGTATCTTTTTAAAGTTGTCCAGCAAAGAAAAAAACTTCTGCTAATACTGTCAGTTACATCTTACTTCATCCCTCCGATTCCAACATCTTTACACTCACCAAAAGATCTCACTTAGGTTGTGCAGCTTTGGAATGTGCATGAACTTAATGATCTGCTTCTTAAAAATGCATGGTTTGGGTCTGCATGGTTTAAGATGTGGCTGAATGGACTGAATCCTGCCTGAGGAATGTTCCTGAGTGGCCCGGCACGTTTTTCTTAAAGGAGCCTCCGTTCAAGAAGTTTGGACAAGACACTGTGCTGATGTTACTCCAACACCTCAGCATGTGGTGGTGCATGGAAGGAGCATCTTTCCTTATCCTCTCTCCTGAGAGGATGAAGAAGCAGAGGAAGGAACATGGCTACCTCATGCCTAGAGGTCCTGCAGAAGTTGAAGTTGCGGCTGCTGCTGTTACAAAACACACGGTCTGGACCTCTTTGTTCAGCATCCGTGACTGCCATACTAGGGTAAAGTGTTTCCCTGTGAAACTTTTGTCAGAAGTTTCATGTCTCTCTTAGAGCATCCCAGGGAACTATGATGATTTCTGGGCTTGGTACTAGTGTGGCCGTCTCTAATGGTCAAGTAAAGGACACAGGGTTCTGCTGAGTGCTTCAGGTGAGGTTATAGAGCACAGGTACTATTTTATGGCTCCTTATGCTCTTGCAGTAGCATACAAATGGTCTGCAAAGACCATTGGCAGGTCTTTTATTCTTACCAGCCTCTCCTCCCCCCCCCTCAAGCGAAAGGTATACTTTCGGTATGATGATTTTGTTGCATTTGTAAAATTATAGATTAAAACAATTATCATATTGGAACACATAGACTTGAAGCAATGTTGTCGACGTCTGAAGTTCTTGAGTTCATTTCTTTTCAAAGCTGAAGATGTCCTTAACATTTTTTTTTTTTCTATATCTAGTGTAGCCACTCTCTATTGTTCCTTACACCCTGGTGTGGTTACACCATAGAATGTATACAACACATAAGGATGCCAGGTTGAAAAGAGCTTTCTGTCTCTCTGAGTGCTACCTTGTGGCTTATAAAAAAGCCACTGTCTTTAATCCATTTCATAAATATACCAAGCTTTTCTAAAGATTAGGCTGTTTGTTCTTCTTGATGGGTGTGCTAGAACCTTGCTCCTCTTGATATTTACAATTACCAGTGGAAAGTTTCTACATATTTCTTTTGTATTGACATTGTCCAGGAAATAAAATTGACTTTCCTATCCAAGATATATATGTTCATGAGTACTTACAAAGTGTTGCTTCACAGCTGCTCATGCTGAGTAGCTTCTACTCTTTTCCATGTGATTGTCCACATTTGACTGCATCTTTCTTGATTATGAGGGATTTGAAGTGACACTATAATTTTAATTAATGTGTGATCAATGCCTGTGATGATATCAAAAGTCTGCTATCTAGCCTGATATAGCTATATCTATAGAACTACCTAAACCTTTTTTATTGCTGCACAATGCTGTGTTTGATGGTTGCCTTATGACCAATTAGTATCTGTCATTTCAAACTGATGAGGCCCCTGGCTCATAGCATAAAATCTAGTTATTAAGTCTATTAAATTCAGGCACTTGTGTATGATTTTTATTTTTTATGTCCTTTCATTAATCCTTTTTTCCTTTGTGATATCCTGAACTTTCTCTAAATTGATACCTTTAATATTATAGTATCAGTAAATTTTTCATGCTTCCTTCTGTACCAAAGTTATGAATGAAAGTATTAAATAATAAGATCATTAGTAAGAGGGAACCTGGAGAGATTTTAATAGGAAGACTCCCCCAATTCATCAGTTTCCTTTTCTGTGTCATGTATTGCTGTCTCTTTTCAGATAAGCCTTTCCCCAGTTTACGAACTTGCACTGTTCCCACTCTCCTGTTTGTTCAGCTGTGTATGTAGTTATGGCCCTTATGTGTTACAGTATCAAATGCTATACTGAAGGCCATACAGGATAGATCTCCTGCAGGTCCCCCATCCTTTTTACAAGTTATTTTATTATTAAAATCTGTACTTACCTGGGTAAAGGTAACTAATACCTTGTATTTTATCCCAGTTTTCCATTTACTTCTGTGTCTCAAAATTTCCTTTCCTTTGAAGTTCTTAAAAAAGACTTGCACACTGTCAAGCTCAGAGTAACAGGGGTAAGTTGCCGGTTTTTCGGTTTTTCTCTTCCCCAGTTAGGTTTATGCTATGTTGACGTTCTCTGGTAATATGGCATCACTTGAGCTGATAGATTTTTGTAATCACTTGCTATTGAATTCTTCGGGAAATTGTTTCAATATCTGGGACAGATGATTATCTATTCCACCTGCCTTAGTTTTATCGAATCTTAAAAACTTTGCTTCTGTCTTGTATACAATGCAGAGTTATTCACAGATTTTCAGGAGTTGTCTGGTTTTGCTGTCATTATCCTGACAGAGTATTGAGTTGGAAAGTTTTGGGGTGGCCATGCCAACATTATCATTGAACTCAAGTTCATTCTTACTGTGCAACAACTTCACTGCTATTTAATTTCTCTTTTTCTCTGTACTGTCAAAGAATAGTATACATAATTTAATTTATATTGCTATATGTCAAGACCTGTCAGCTTTTAAGAGTCAGCTTGACTTTTGACAATTCTTACTTCATCCCTACATTTTTGACTTTGAGACAGAGCTTTCTTGTCATCCCTTGCTGCCCCTCCCTTCCCCCTCCTTTCTTGTAGACTTTTTGCTCATAGCTTTTACAGCGTTTAGATAAATCCCTTTATTTTCTCAACTGAAGATGCTGCACAATTGTCAGTGATCTTTATGGGGCTGCCAATGCTTTTCCTTCAGAAGATACTGGACATCTTGAGAAGCCTGTGGCGAGGCTCTGGAACAGAGAACTGAAGGTCTTAGGCTTGGGAATCAACTATGTGCAAGCTTGAGCTCTTATTTTTATTTAAAAGTGACATGCAATGAAAAAAAGTATGCACTCAGCAAAATGCTGTTAGTAATAGCTACATGCTATTTAAAGTTGTCAATTCAGCTCATTTTGACAAAAAAGGATTACTAAATGATTGTATTCCAGCTCTGCAAAGAAGTCACTCTCTTCCATCAGCACTTTTGGCTCAAAAAAAGGACATTCCTTCATCACTCCTTTGAAATGGCTTAAACCACTTTCTGACCAATCTGTGATAAATGGCAAAAAAATTCTCAAAGTGAATTAAGAGTGTCAACCCAGCAGCTTCCCCTCAATTGAATTTAATTAGATCTTTGACTAAAGAAGGCCATCACCAATGTTTTGTTATCATTTAATTTCTCACCATTCTGCTCCATGTGATACCTCCTGGAAACCACACAAAGGCAGGAGGATTATCAGAGCCCAGGGAACATGCCGTGGGACTCTCAACATTTCAGCTTTTTACCTGGCTTGCCAGGTGCCATAGAAAGGAAGAGAGACACCTGTACTGTTTAGAAGTGGAAGGTGACCCTTGCCACCAAGGAGAAGGATGGTTGGCAGATATTTCTCAGACAGTGTCTCCTCTGTCTGATACTACCTGTCAAACCAGGCATGGTCTTGGCTGGGTACCCCATGTGGTGGTTTTTCCAACACTGGAAAGGAGATGGCTGCAGTAACTGCGAGGTTGTTTTCCTCCTTGTGTTAGGGAGTATAACAATATGTGTGGCATACACATAGACTTTCATTCACTCACTCTTCCTGCTCAGACCCTTATTTCCTTCAATCCTTCCTGACATACCCTCTCAGGAAAACTGACTGCAGTAAGAATTGAAAAACCTAATGTTATCTTTTTTTTTACTTTTTCCTGTGAGAATGATCAATAAAATCAATGGATATTTGATTTCTATCATGTAATAAGTATAAATTTTTACTAGCCTCATTCCTCCTTTGTACTTTAAAAACATCCTTCATAATCCCTGGCCAAAAAAAGAAGCCAGTGTGCCCATCAGAGTCCATCAGCTTGGAGGGAAGGGTTGCATCGCTTTAATAATTTTTCTTTCTGCACCACAAAGATCAAAATAAGGAACAGCGCCGTATAAAGTAAGATTTGAGATGTCAGAGATCTAAGGCAGGAGCTTGAATACAGTGAGAATTAATAGAAAATCAACTCAAGAAAAAAACTACAGACCAGCATATTTTACTTACTAGAAGCCAGCAACCCAGAATGAGCTCTTTGCCACCATGTGTCCCACTGAGCTGCAGAAATTTGAATAGTTATCAGATGGAGGAATTAGAAATGGAGACATTTTGTGGAATTACTGATATGTGAATCAAGCAGTGCTATGGCAAGAACTTGGTGACTTTGAGAAAAAGCAGTATATAGCTGCAGTTGTAAAAAAAATTCTTCCTAGGAAGCATAGTAACAAAGAGTGAGAGGAAAGAAATTCATGCCAATGCCATTAAAAATATTCACCTAGACTGAAAAGCAGAATACAAGCAAAAACAAAAAAGGGGTCAAGAATGACATTCGGAGGCCAACTCAACACAAAGATGTCCAGCAAAAATGTCATAGCCATTTAATAAATTTAAAATCTTTAAAACCAGAAATGCTTATACTTCACGTCTGCTGAAAAATAAGCTTGAAGGCAACACAAATATTATTCATGGAGCTAAATATTCTGTTTATTTCTTCCTTGATTGCAGTCAAGTCTAGACAAAGATATTTTTTCTTGTTTTATTTGATTCTGTTTTCAAAGTTGGAATGTCTGTAGGTGGTGAAGTGGTGAATCTCCTCATGCTTATGACAAAGGGATACACTGACATCATGGACTTGATCATAATTTCTGAGGCAAAATCAAATGGCCCAGGGACTTACACAAAGTAATGAGAGCCAGAACTACATATCCTTGTTTACATGTATCTTTACCTTCATTTCCTTTCTGCAGAATGGACATTTCCTCAAGCAAAATAAGAGGCTTCCTCCCCCTCTCTACAGGTGCAAACCAAGCCCTACAGTCTATTCTATAATGCTATCCAATTTGTAAATTTTTCTCCAAACCCCAGGTTTTGGGACACTACAGCAAATGAAAGGTGCAGGAGGAAAACTGATCTATCGTGTGTTTTTCTTGTAGGAAATTTTAATTCTTTGTAAAGATTGTTGGTCCTCTCTGTTCTTCCCAGTAGAGAAACATATGGCCTTGCATTTGGTGGCCAGCGCAGACAACAGATTAACATGTCTGATAAATACTACATTTTGCTGTTATGACAGTAAATGCTATTAGACCTGGGCATAATGAGACAAGAGATTTCATAGCCAGAGAAAAGCACATATTCTCTATAAATTAGGGACATGGTATTGATTTATAATTGCATATATAAGATAGAATGGTTTATACCTCCAATAATCTTTAAAGGCTACCATCTGCCTCTAGACAAACTTAAGAAGGAAACTTAATTTGGATAAAAACCTCATTGGATAGTTAATTGAGTTAAGAGATCAATTTCTAATAAAATTGAAGGATTGGGATGTGTGATAATCCTTTGAACTACCTGCAGCAGCAAATTTATCCTTAGCTGTTCTTCCCCACAGTGCCACACTGGCTCTCAGCTTTCTGGTAAGTGATATACCCAGTAAGGTCAATAAAAACTGACTGAAACAAAATTGAAAGAATTTTAAAATTACTGCTGTTGTAATATTAATAACAGCAGTAAAACTCATCAAAATATAGATGATAATAATAAAAGAACATTAAAATATGTAGGAGTGATATGAGGTAAGTAGATGTTTTTAAGATTAATTTAAAAATAAGAATTATGAATGCATGCACATATACATGTACTCGTTAGAAATAGGGTCGACAAAGACTTTCGGTGTTATGGGATAGAGAGACATGAAATGGGGACAGAACAGAGGTGTTTAAGTAAATGTCACTTTGAAATGTCTTAGTCTTTCAGAACTGTGTTTCTGCTCCTAAACAAAAGCAGTTTCCATGCTATGAACAGCCTGATATTTACTGACTCCCCCTGCACTCTATGCCCTTAGCAATTTCCCTTGAACTCTCTCACACAGCAGAGTATAAGGTCCACATCAATTTGATAAATAGGAAATCATAATGAGCTGTTTATAATAGATTTAAGTGCAGCAAAGGATGTTATGTTTTCTTTCAAGGTGTCTTTAGAGCTAATGTAGAGATACCATTTTAATGTTTTAGGCTTCATGGTGTTGTCAATTTAACTGTTTACATCAGATTTGTAAATCCTTCATGACATTTTTATTAAAGGAAATATTACTTCATCTACTACACTCCTAACAGCAGCATATCATTTCCCTAGATAAGTGGGAAGTTCAGACCAGTGTCAGAGCTTAGCTACATTAGCCGTTTGTGGTGAAAGAAAAGCCTCTATTAATGCTTATGCACTAGGATTAAGATGACTTGAATGCTGTAATCCTTCCTGTTCGACTATTGGAATCATGCTACCATCTGACAACAGCTGTTTCCTTCTTAATCTGATGGAAAAAAATGGTGGTAGGTTGTTAGTTGCACCATTACAAGCTCAGTTGTTCTATTTCATGTTTTAGTAAATGTGAACAGTGTATCATAATAAAACCCTCTTAAATGTATCCATGTGTTACACATAGTATAATCTTGTTTATTTTTGTCCGCTGCTTTAGTGAGTACCCAGAGAACCAACAGACATTGTTCTGCACCAGCAGTTTATTTTTAGTTATGTAGTTAGGAACAGCAGGATCCAAAAGTTGTCACAAGGAAAAAAAACAGGCATTTGGGGCACATAAGAAAAATGAGTAAGCATTTCATGTTGTGACACTGTAATCACCACTACTCTTGGCATAAGGCCAAGCATGCAGTTCACAGAGCCTTTTGAAACTTCTGGAGCTGGAGGGTCCTGCCTTGGAACTGCATACCAGGCTGACATCTCTGCATTTCCTGACAGCTGCTACTTTCAAGACACAAAAATACATTTGCCTCAGCTATTCCTTGAGCTTCAAATTGTTGGGGTACTTAGGTGACGCTTGGAGTTCTGAAACTCATCCATGAGAATCTAGTTCGAACGGTGTTGGATCACAATCCCATAATAGGCACTGGTTTGACTGGTATGCCTACATATATTGCATACATTTGGTATTTGAGATAAAAGCTTGCTAAATGACAGAGTGTTCCTTGAAAGCAGAAGACTGAGCATTTGCATTCTTTTTCAACAAAAAATCTCCTTTTGAGTTTGATGATGCACAGAATAGTGACCACTGTTAGTTGTGACGCTGGAGAATTTAACCTGGAGATCATGAGTTTAGCTTGGGAATGGAATTCAGATATGGATAAAGGGGAGGAAGAAAAGGGCTTCACTAAAAGTTAGGCAAATAATTGTGTACCTTTCAAGATTATAAACTGTATTATAATTTCTTTGAATAGAAAATACAGATGTCAGTATTTACACAATGGAAGCTACAGAAGGCACCTGGTGTGTATGTGTACTGTAGATCCCCACAAGGATACAAATCTCTCTAATACACAGGAAAGGGGGAAAGGATTATGTGAGTGTCAGATTAGGAACTATTATACTCTGATCCAGACAATTATTATAAACAATCCTAATTACTGATAGCAGGGGTTGTGGGGCACGGACTTCACAGGATGGTGATAAGTGAAGAGATTTTATTGTAAAAAGCCAGGGTTCTTAAACTGTTACATTGTTATGAGTTTCCATACTTGTGAGGCACAACAGATGTGTTTAACCAACCACCATAAACCACGATAGGAACATGCTTCAGGTGTAACCAATCACCAACCCCACAGTGTGAGCACTTATTGGTTCTAACAATTGTTTTCCAGTTATATAACTTGTTTTTCACCTCTAGTTTAGCTGAGTCATTCCCAGAATGCTCTCTGGTTAGCCAAAGTAGCAGAAGTGAGCAAGGATTTTACAAGGGCAACAAGGCCCTCACTTTGCAAGGCCTTTCTGCTCTGCAACAACTGATAGCAGAAATACTTAAAGTCATCTCAGAACTTCCAGCAGCAGAAATCCCAGATTCTGGGGAAAATGGACTTATGGCCAAAGTCTCCCAAAATGCACCTGCTGTAGCCCAGTAGCTGTTGAGGGAAGTGAAAAAACCCCTGCTGTCTATTTTGCAAAACACAAAATATTGTTAGGAGCAGGATAGAAAGGAAGAATGGTCCTCCTCTCCTGTCTGCTCTTCCTATCTGGTACACACTGTGAGAAACTAAATTCCTTAGTGTTTGAGGTGGATGGTTCCTCAGGCTGGAGCACCCACCCCATGAACTGGCTGCACAGAGACTGAACGTCTCATTCATTCCAGAAATGAGAATTCCATGCTCTAGAATTTGTGCAACTATTAATTTGTAATTCAGAGGATCTTTGAACCCACTCTTTTATTAGCTAAGAGTCATGCTGAGATTGTTAACTTAGGAAATCACTTGATGCTGCACTTCTCTGCATTAGCTGCTTCCAGTAATGAGACTATGCATGCAAAGACAAATAGTTGGGATGAAATAAAAAACTTTAAGCCCTAATAAATAAAATTAAATATTGCAGGTATTTCTATGACACTGCAGAATGTATGAATAGTGATCAAGTGTTTAGGAATGAAATGGAAGGAAACAAGATATGGAATTCTCTGCTTATATTAAAGATCTGCTGTGCAAACTGTATTTAATACCATCTTCAAATAGATGAGTTCTTGGGAGTATTCTCAAGGGGATTTCTTTTATTTGCACCATCTACCTTGGTTTAATCTGAAGCAAATACAGTTTATTTAAAATTCATTCTTAGGTTTCAGTCATACTGACTCAAACATAACACCAAAACCAAATAATCAGCAGGATAGTTTTTGGGCATCAGTATGAGCTGGATTATGAGCTCTGGGGATGCCTGTGAATATAATTTTTCGAAGGACGTAGGACCTGGTAATATATACTGACATTTTACAGTGAGAACAGAGCTTTTTTTTAGAAAGTCTGCTAATCCAGAGGTGTTTTAACATTTTTACTTTTTGCTGTAGCAAAATGCATTTGACAGTTTTTATTCATTAACTCAAAATATCACTCGGAAATTCAGAGTGATGCAGATACCTTTCTGTTTGTCCACTGACATTTTTGATATTTACATTTCCAATTAGGGCATAAACACAACAGTTTTGCTGACTAAAGTGCACTGTTAAAATTTAAATGCATGTTTATTTTGTGAACACATAATTCACTGAATTAAGATAACACTGAACATCCACTATGAGCTAGGAACTTGGCTTGCAGTTTAGAAAGGGGCCTGTGTTCTGCAGATAAGTACACTGTCAGTGTTAGTCTGTGTTCAAAATGTTTCAGCTACAGGGGTTAGAGTTGAAGAATTGCTTCATTTTTGCAAAGCTGGAGCAAGCCAACCTGTACATCACAAGATCCATGGTTAGGACTGAGTTCCTGAGAATTATTTGTGACAACTGCATGTTAAATGTGATCCAGGATATTTTTAAATCTAATCAGGAAATTGTATCCTCAGAAAGGTTCAATAAATTCAATAATAAATTAAATATGATTTGTTACTTTTTTAAAACGTTATTTTTAAAAATAATGTAGTATAATAAAGATACTTTTGCTAGTGTCCTATACACTGAAAAAATATTTCTATTTTTTGTCATTCACATGCATTTACATTACTTTCATTGTTGCAAGGAACCAGGATTATTTTAAATTATGGCCTATTTGAACATAAAAGCAGCTCTACCAGTTTGGACAGAAAGTCTGTCTACCTGGTATCCTGCTTGTTTAAAAGATATCCATAAGAGTTTTAAAGAAGGGGCAATATTCCCAATGCTTTCACCAGCTTGCAGCCCTATGCTGCCAGGCAATTCCTGAGCCAGATATTCTTTCTATGTGTTTAGCAATAGTTCCATGGATATATTTTCCGCAAACATGTCCGGTCTTGCTGAGAATTTGTGTAAGGTTTTAGCTTCACCAGCATCCTGTGGCAAGCACTAGTGCTGTGTAATGGCACATTATGTGAAATGCCACCCCCTTCAGTTTGTTTTGAATCGATTTCTTCATTGAAGTCACTGTTAATTCCCCTTAGTGCTGGTGCTGGAAGAGACAGTGAACAATCCACTGATGTAACTCTTTTTTTCTCCTTTGAGGATTGTATCTTAGTAAGTTAGTTCCCTGTCTTCACCTGTAGACCACCTTCTCTGCTCTCTATGAGCTTTTGGTGGCTTTTTAAAATTGATCCTATAATTACAGTAGCCTGCAGTCAAATCACTAGGATTACTTGTACAAGCAAGGCATATTCAACCAAGTCCTGAATTAGAAATGGTATTTAATATAGTTTAAATCTGAATATTGTTCAAACATAAACACAGCTTCCACTGTATTTTGTTTGGATGTTTAGTACAATCAACCTCTTAACAAAAAACCTGATCTGACTGCACAATTTAGGCAAATACTTGTTTTATTATTAATGCACATTATTTGCTTCAGTAAGAATATGTTATGCCAAAAGAGTTTGTCATGTACTTTTATGACTTAAAAGCCTTTCTGACATACACCAAATATAGTACAGTAAATGCTGTTGGGAGATTTTTAAGTACATTCCCAGTGTTCTTCTGTACTTTACAATATGGCTACAATTTAAGAGTGGTACTTAATCATCTCTTCCAACATTTCTGTACTTTCAGACCCTAAATGTGAATAATACAAAATACAGTACATATAGTAGGTCCTTGCAAAGCAACTGTGACGAAGCTTTATTTTAAAATTTTGGCCGTGCTTTTCATTAAAGTACTTATCTGCAGCCAAGAGAATAGGAAATCAGGTTGACTAAAATAGCTATGATAGTCTGAACTGAATAGTTAAAAGTAGGGAATTCTACTGATAAAAGCAGGGTACTTGAAACATGCAACATCCTAAAGTTATTACTGTTTCACAGCTTGTTGGCAGCTAAAAAATTATGTACCTGCTTCAAGGGGAAAAACAACATTCCAGTTTTGCTCATGTGAATAGTACTTTAGGCAGCACTTAAGACATTTAAAACTATTATGGTTATATACTGTAATATATATTTCTCCATAGTGTTATAGCACACATTATACATTGGGCTGATTCCTTGTAAAAATATCTTCCCATGATTGCTGTAATGAAATGCACTTTGGATAGATAATAACCTGATGCTTCCACAAATAGATAATTCTGAAACTAGGGCTAGGAAAAAGCAAAATCTTCAGTTTGAAAACTGCTCCTATGAGCATCTGCTCTTAGAGTAACAACAATCTTTTATAGCAATTTTGTCTTATTTTTTAGTGATACTCCAAAACAACTGAATGGAAGAGACTAATACACTTAGGAAAAAAAGAAAAATTCGGCAGGCATGCAGCTTTTTCGCCCCTTAACTGTTTATTCATGGCCAGGATCCCCAAAAGAATCATAGAGACATGTGCTGTTTGTGTTGTTGCTTTGGTAAAACTAAAACTAATAGGAGATTCAATGGCTGAAGAATAATTTTTCTAATTTTTGAAGTGCTTTTTGGACTTTTGCGCTCTTGAAAAGCAGCCTATTTCAGTGAGAAATGTGGATTTTTAGAAACAATAGCTATACTAGAAAACGCCCTACTGTGGCTGCAACAGAAAAACACTTTATACTGCTGCAGCCACCTAAATACCTGAGCACGTATTAAATGTTACAAGTACTCTTATATTGATAAAATTTATCTACACTACTGTGTGTTTTCTGTACCCATTCTGGAAGAGTCCAACTGGTAAAATTAAAGTGTAGAAAGCTGTAGTGAGAAACTTCCATAATTCTTCTCATTCCTTTGGGAAGTGCTCCAAAGTTGGGTACTGTTGACAAGTGCCCAGCCTGAACTGTAAATGTCTTTCTGAACATGAAAGGGAGAGGGAGCTGACACCTGGTAATCCCATCATTTTGGTGGGAGCTGTGGAGGGAATAATAGTACATGAATCCTTGTGTAATTTCACATTGCTGTTACCTTCTCCTTTCTGTTTTGGGGTTTTTTACCTAAAAGAAGGATTGCTCTAATTTTTAACCATAGTGCTATTTCTTAAAAGACCTTTCTAGTATTAAAAATGAGGTTGAAATAAATCAGAAGGTGATCTATGCAAAAAATGCAGAAAGAGAGCAGAATAAGAAAATATTGGTTGTCATATAATTATCCCCCAATGAAAAAACCCCAACAAAGAAACCACAAGGGAAAAGCAATTTAAATACTTCAACATTGCAAATGTCTTATGAATTCAAAACCCAAAGAGCAAAAAATTCGCTCATGAATTTATTCGTTTGTTCGTCAGAAGAGAATTTACAAGCCCAAAAACAGGCTGGTAGACCATCCAGCTCCAGCAGCACCAGGTGAGGGGACTGAAGTCTTGGTAGGAGGTACCCCGGTGCCATGCCCTCCTGCATTCCCTCAGAGATGAGTGTGAAGGAGCCCAAGTTATAAATGATTGTCTGCCATTTATAACCCCATTTCCCAAATCTTTTTCAGCCTTTGATGAAGTAAGGCTACCTTCTTCCCAAGCACTGATGATCTTAGCTATGGAAAGATAACTTCTTTTTCTACAATATAGGCATTTACCATCTAATTTATCCATTTGCCTTTTATCTACTTATCAATACTTACCATCTCGGTTGCCATAAGAAGAGAACTTTAGACAATCCATGGTAATGCTTACAAGCAATTAGAAAATTTGGAGTGCTGATCATTATATATCTGCCTATATAGGCAATGAGGGAGAAAAAACACTTGTATAATAGTTGAGGTTTGCTTGTGCTGGTTTTGCCATGCTTCTGGTTTGTCCTTTACCTTGCAGCTTGAGAAAAGCAGAACACAAACAATATGATTTTCATGTGACTACTGCTTGATTGTCCCTAACCAACTAAGCTAACAGAAATGTGATTTTATGAAATTTATTAATAACACTGTTACAATTCTGACAAAATTGTAAAGTCTCCTGGAGTGGAGGTACTTGTGTATAGTTGAAGCTTTTGTACATGAGCCAGCATGATGAAAGCTCCTACAGATGATTATCCCTTCATGTACTTCTGTAAGACGTTCCAAAACACAGGTAAAATAATTAGGTGCTAAATCCCCTCAAGAGCAGAAGAAGTCATGCTATTAGAGGTATCTTCTTTGTAATATTTTCCACCAAGTTTCATTGTCATTCATGCTCACATACAAGGTGAGCCAATGAGAATTTGTGAAATACTCAAATTACTGAATGTGCTCACTTCTTGTATTTCAGTTTTAAAGATGGTAGAAAGTGTGTTTGGAAAAAGTGGTGAAACCAGAAGTTTACACAGCTGGTTTACTATACTGGGATTGTTAAAATCCAGAATTACTGATAAAGAGACGATAGTCTGGCTGGAAAATATATGCCCCTTCAAAATTGTTACTTTTCATTAACACAAAATGCAATCCTCAACCCTTTGCCTCTGTCTGTCTCTCATTCACAGTATATAAAGTAGCACAGCACTGTCTTTTATGGTCAAGAAAGGATAGAAAAGAGATGCTGATGATTCATTGATATTTTAAATAATTTGTCCCATGGTAAGAGATAAATGGAATCATCTAAATTCTGAGATGGAAATATTACTGACCAGATTATAGTGCCTTCTGCCAAATTGTTTTTTATATTTAGTGAAAAATACTCTGCTCAAACGAGACAATTGTCCCAGTCTGCTCTGCACTGGTGTGGCCTCACCTTGAGTGCTGTGAGCAGTTTTGGGCTCCACAATATAAAAAAGACATTGAGCCATTAGAGAGCATTCAAAGGAGGGCCGTGAGGATGGTGAAGGGCCTTGAGGGGATGCCCTATGAGGAGGGGCTGAGGTCACTTGGTTTGGAGAAGACAAGACTGAGGGGAGACCTCATTGCTATGACAGCTTCCTTGTGAGGTGAAGAGGAGGGGCAGGCACTGATCTCTGTGGTGAACAGAGACAGGACCTGAGCGAATGACCATCAGGGGAGGTTTGGATTAGGTATCAGGAAAAGGTTTTTCACGCGGAGTGATTGAGCACTGAACAAGCTCCCCAGGGAGAGGGGGCAATGGTTTGTAAGGGATAGTGTTCCCTGATTCTGGGAATTGGTTTCTGACCCTGAGAAAAATGTTTTCTTCTGCTGATGCAATGTAGTAGCAATGCTTCCATTGATTTCCAAGTGCCAAGATGTAACTAAGGGCAGCCAAGAGCTGCAGATGGTCTTTCTCATCAAAGACCAAACACCAATGCAGCTGCACATTGTTACTGCTCACTTTGACCTCAGTTCCCTGTGGCAGCCATATGGCTTGGAACCATTCCCTGCGTACTCTTCCCTCTTGCAGGATACACGTGTGCATCCTCCTCTGCGAACCACCCCAATTCCCCAGAATGTTTTTTTATCATTCATTGCTGTTGTGATTTTGTTTGTGACTGTATTAATTTCTCCCAGTGAACCTATGACAGTATTTGATAGATTGAAATTTCAGGACACTTAGTCATAGATGCACCCATAATATTTATGTTTACATAGATGTACATTTGCATTGCTTTTCACATATGCATCCTCATTTAAAAGTTACTTCAGCTTCTGGTTTTTTTTTTTCCTTTCTGGACATATGGTGAACAGTATTGTACATAGCGTGAGTTATTAAATAGTAAGATACTAAAGTAAATCAAAGTAAATCCAACCACTATAATATAAACACAATCTTTTAGGGGTGAATATCTTCCAAGTGAACTGAAAATGTTATGTTTTTCCTGCAGAAACTACACTATAATATCCTGATGTAGGCAAATGTTTAAGTTTAGCCTTCTGTAACTCCAGCAATTGCTTCCAAAAGACACAACAGTGGTAGGATATTCTTGTCTTATAATTGTGCAGCTCTGTCTGAACCTTGCTCTACAAACCTATCACAATTTCTTTGCAAAGATGAGCAAATTAGTGCATATTTATTACATTTAGTCATTTGTGACTGACATAAATGTAGCCTTAGAGGACTGAGGCCTTATGGGCTACAGATTTGACACTTTGCTTAAAATTACCTGAGACTCGTGTATGTGACTATGCATCAGTCTAGAGATACTCACGAACTTTATATTTATTGCTTGGTACATGGTACTACAGAACAACTATAATAGTGCTGTGAATTTTTATTATTCTTTGTGTATGACTGGTATTTTTTCAGCTTTCTAACTGGCTTTCAATCAAAAAGAAACAAAACCTCAAATATTAATTTCTTGTACAAATTTTTGCACAAGTATTCATATTAAATTTTCCTTGTGGTTGTTATTCATGAGGGTTACTTTTGAGTACCTATGAAGAGTAAGTAAAAAGCATCATAAGTACTATCATGAACAATCTACCATCATTGTCAGAGCTATTTTATACAAAAGATGTCAAAAAAAATTTCGTTGTATGAAATGAGCCTGGTAAGCTCATGAAATAGGCAAGACAAGCAAGAACATGGGAACTTTCTTCTTTCTCATTTGTCTATCATACTTGCAAACATGGTTTTAAGAGATATTATCCCATTAAGATGGTATATCTTAAACTGTAGTCGGGATTTCACGTGTGGTTAAAGTAGGGTGCCCTTCTTTTGGATTTTAGTTAAATTTCTGGCAAATGCAGCTCTGAGTTAATATGAACCATTTTTAAAATCCATGTTGAATTCAGAAGATTGTTTCCATTCAAAATAGCAAAAATAACACTGACATCTTGAAATATTCCATATTAAGAGTGGCTGAATTTGATTGCAGTGTAAAATGTGAGAGGAGGAAACACTTTTCTAAGATTTGTTTGGAATGAAAGAAGATGATGAAAAATGAGTATTTTTGTCAGTAAGAAAGAACTAAGAATATTTTGCATTGTGTTAACTTGAAGTTTTACTGGGTATTCTTCAACCCTTATAGAGAAGTGGTTTCTTTTCTCATAGCCCATGACTCACGCAATTGTTCCTTTCTTTGTTCTGAAGCATTTCTCCTCGGCACGTAATGACATTTCTGGATAGCTCTGGCTTGCTCAGCTTAGGATTGTGTCACTTTTTCATGAGCTTTTCTGACTGACTAAACTCTTCTCCTTTGTGGCTGCTCTGTTTTACTT
The DNA here is from genome assembly GCA_013397935.1 of Dasyornis broadbenti. NCBI lineage: Eukaryota > Metazoa > Chordata > Aves > Passeriformes > Dasyornithidae > Dasyornis > Dasyornis broadbenti. The sequence goes on from VZRN01000256.1 coordinate 3,063,605, forward strand.
CACCAGATGTTTTTGTGCTGCAGCTTCAGCTGTGATCAAATCTGCAGGCAACAGCAAAATTAAAAGGGTAAGGAAGAGAAGAGCTCCAAGTCAATGTGCCAACTAACAGTTGATGTGTGGGAGAGAGCATGGTTTCAACTTCCTAGCCAGATGCAGACTAGAAAACCTCTCCTGGCCCTACTCAAGCCTGATCTAAAGTAGGAGGTGGGGATGGTGGTAACTGACACAGATCCTTCACCCAAGTGATGGATACAGCCTGTATTTAAAGCAACAAATCATACATTTATTTCCAAGTATGTTCTCTGCACTTGCTAGCACCCCCTCCATCTCTCTTGATGAAACTGCAGCTGATGAGTTCATCAGTTGTTACACCCCAGCTACTGGATAGAGGGGTCTACTTCCTGACCTAAAGAAGAAGAGAGGTGGGGTTGTTTGCTATGGGGGTCTTCTCCAGTCCTGCCTCTTCAGTGGGTTTGGTGTTGGCTGCAACGTCCAAGAGAAAAGACAAATCCAGGATTTCTGGCCTTCACGACAGCAGCCTCTCAACAACAAAGTTAATGTCCCCTTCCACTCAGAGGCATAGTATTGAGAAAACATTTCAGAAGGATCTTCCTCTGTGTGCTTTGATGTCCAAGACAGGTCTGCTCCAACTGTATCAGACAATGCATCATGTTCAGGTCAGTCATAGAAGGGATTATAAGCACCCATATGAGAAACAGCCACGAGAAAAGCTGATGTTTTCCACAGTACTGTGCTTGTGATATAGTCAAGGAAGTATCTGTGATGTACAAGGTCCCAGTTGCTCTACAGAGTTCAGGATCCTCAATTTCAAGTAAGATCAGTTCAAATGGAAACAGATGCAGAAACAGTCAACAAGGAGTTAGAAGAATGGAAGATCTCCCTCTGAAAGAAAACCAAAAGCATGGCATGTTTACTGTAGAAAAACCTTTTAAGGGTTATACAGCTGCCTTGTATAAATGTAAAACACAATTGAACACAAACATGAGATACCATTCTCCAAATTTTTTATTTTATTAATCTTTTTATATTTCTATTTTTCATTTTTCAAAGGCTAGTAGAGTGTATCTATCTCTGCAGTGAATGCATTCAGTATGCACCACATTTAGGGAATACTTTGGGAGAGTTAGTAGGGGCAAGGTCATTATATTCTGAAAATACAACCACATTTTCATAATTAGTGGCATATGTGAAGTTGTTGTTTATAAACTCAAAGCTGTATCAAAAGTAGCACAAGAAAAAGGGGTCATTCTGAGTCACAAATAAAAATCCCTTAGTCCCCAACATTCATGCTCACCTTCCCCTTTCCCAAAGTGGCATGAAACATCAGTTGTAGTATTCAGTTTTGCCCAAAAGTCCTATACCTCATGTGGAGATGCTATAAAGTGCACTAGGTTTATCATCTGTTCTCTGTGCTTGTGGGTACAGAATCTGTGCCTTTTTATCCCTATTAAATCACACACCAAATGAAAGTAAATGTAGTCACGTAACAGGAAATAATTTGCTGCGTTTTTTTGGTACCTTTCAATGTAATTGAACATATGGTGAATAATCCTCATAAATAGTTAGATATTATTAACCCTGTTATATGGATTCCCTGTTACAGGGAAAGGGATGCAAGAATTGATATGAGGGTTGGTGCAAGGTCACACTACAAGTAGACGTGGATAAATTACCTCTACAGAAACAGATCTACCTCTCTGAGTAAGATTCAGCAGCTGTCTGACCATGAGCAAAAACATAAGGCAGATGAGAACCTCAACTGCTCAATCCCCACGCCGTGATTTACATACAGTAAGCAGATGGGCAGCAATGGGCAAGATCTGAATTTCTCCAGAGAAAGGATTCAAGACAAACCAAACAGGATAAACTAGAATAAATTCATGTGCTCATTAGTCTTCATATGGAAAATCTTGAAAGCAGCACCAGTAGTTACTGTTTCACCTTTTGCAAAGTCATGGATTTAAGTATTACCGAAGCAGCCACCAGAGTGCACCAGACACATTTTAGACCAACTCGCAAGAAAAGCGAGCAACCTGAAAACTATTACTCCCTTTTCTTGTGGTCTTCTTGTGTTTTTGTTATGGGAAATGAATCAGCTCTTTAAATGTGTGTGGAGGACAGCGAGGAAGAAGGCGAAGATTTAGAAAGCTGGGAAGGTGTCACTGCTCTTACCTGTGCCCATAGCCTTGCAGTTGCTTCAGTGACAATTGTGTCTTGCTTGCTAAATCCCCCCATGTATTGAACTGCTACCTGATAGTACTGGATATATTTTTTTTAAAAAAAAATCCTATTAAATTTTGAGTATAGGTTACAGATTAGCTTACAGGGTCAGACAATAAGAAAAGTTCACCGTGTAGTGGCTAGCAAATGTTACCAGCTTTCTGTGTACACATGTGGGACTTCATCCCCACCTTTGCTATTTGGGGATGTGTAAGCTGATCTGAGACACCTCCTATGTATCAGTACTGTACATTTTGAAATACTGACTACTCTGCATTGTGTATGCCATATGGTGCACACTGTAACTGAACATTACATCTTCCATATTTTGAAGGGCAACATGAAAGCATTAAAGGTGAAGCTTATCAGACAGATGTGCATATCTGCATGTGACCTATTCATGTAGTCAGCCTTTCTAGTCAGTGGAAATAAATGGACAATTCTGGCACATCGTTTGTCTTTATCTGCTAAAGTGGAGGTCTATCATAAGGCAGAAGATTTTACCCTCTAAAAGAGCATTTATTTCACAGTCTTTCAATGGAATATAAAATCAGTTGCACGGCTGTAGACACCAAGAGTTGAGTAACCTGTAATATACATTTTTATATTATTCCTGGCTGTTGATTAACAGCTGCAGAAAACTCCTCACATATATTGTTCTTTAGGTAGTGGAGTGCTGCAATACATGAAATGCAGAGCTTAATAAAGGTTAGATTTCATCTTACAGTATACAAACAACTTTCCATTTCATGTCTTTTCTGGCTGCTGGCTGGAACCCTGGAAACATAATTTGGACAATGGAAGCACTGCCATTTTATTTCAATGTGAATTAGGTGAGTGAACTGATCAGACATTTTCTGCTCAGTTTAAAACCCAACTGAACAAATGCTGGAATAGATAATGGAAGGGAAAGGTTGAAATTCTACTGAATTAAAAATATACTTTAAAAGTCCAGTTTTACTTTTATTTTAGCACTGCATTGGTTGTCAAAAAGCGCTTGGACAGGGGGATTTCTAGACCTCAGCAGGAACAAATCCATCTACTGCCATTGAAGTCAGCCTGTGAATTTAAATTTATCAGCTGACTTCTTACTATTTCCTCTAGCCAATTCTTCTCAGTGGATTGCATTTTTACTTGCTGATAATTAACACATCATTAGGAACATGGAATGTGAAAAATCACCTAACTCATATTTAAAAAGAATAATCATATATTTATACAAAATATGAAAATCAGTGTGATTTATTTTTTTATTTGGGAATATTTTAAAAATGAAAATAAATCTCTCTGCAGTGAAGAGTCAAAAGCATATGTTGAACACATGCATATTCAAACCCTGTAAAGCAGTGGTGAAGGATGGCACTGCCGAGTTCTCTTTTTAGCAGTTGTTTTGTAAAGAGAGCACTAAGCATGAGAGCCCTGCATGGTCTGCTTGTTTGGTGACTGATTATATTGAGTGTAAAAGCAGTGCTTGACATCTTAATGTAAATATTTAAACCCTTTGAAGGAGTCTTGGGTTCTGTAGCAAGATAGATTGATTTGTAATCTCCTTTCTTAATGATATCCTCCTTTTAGCACATAGACCTATATGCCTCAAATGGTGCACTCTTACCTAGTTGATTATAGAGTTATAGAATGGTTTGAGTTGGAAGTGACTTTAAAGACCGTGTAGTTCCAACCCTCCTGCCATGAACAGGGATGCCACTCACTACATTGAGTTGCTCAGGGTCCCATCCGATCTGTCCTTGAACACTTCCAGAGATGAGGCATCTACAGTCTCTCTGGGCAACCTGTTCCAGTGCTTCACCACCCTCTGAGTAATGATTTTCTTCCTATCGTCTAATCTAAACCTGCCTGCTTTCTCTTTAAACCTATTGTCCCTTGTTCTGTCAGTATCTGCCTATATAAAAAATCCCTCTCCCTCCTTTTTAAAAGCCTCTTTAAGGTACTGGAAGGCCTCAGTGAGGTCTCCCCAAAGCTTTCTCTTCTCTGTGAACAACCTTACTTTCCAAATAAGCATGCCTGGACCTTATTAAGAACAAAACTGTTAACTACAAACTCAGGAATTAATGACTATTTAGTCAGATTTAGGCAGAAGATATATCAGTGAAAGAGAGTAGTGATATTTGTGTCAGTTTAGAGCAATAATACATCTGTAGGTCAAAATTATCTATTTGTCTCTAGTGTAAATTGGGAATAATTTAATCAAAGAAGACCATGCTGGTGTCATGCTGTCATAACAGAACTGAGTTTGATCCTATCAAGTATAGGAAAAAGTGTGTCTAGAATTACTCCTAAATCCACTTCTGTGTTTGAAGTGCACCATAATAAAGACAGATATAAGGAGGGAATCAATATGTCTTGTGGTTTTATCAGTAATTTAATCCCTATTCTCATTTTTAATAGAACTTTCTTCTTTCTAGCTCCTTTTCTCACCCTCCTTGTGATATAAAAGCTGTCTTAAGTTTTCTTACTTCTTACTCTCCAATTGATTGGTACAAACTCAGTCTAAATTTTGCTTTTCTTAATCTCCCCCCCACCCCAAACAAGGCAGGTTCTTCCCCTTCTCCATCTGCAGCAAAATTGTCTTTTGAGCAGCCCCTAGTGACGCCACATTGACTACATCTTGTTTCTGCATTCTTCTTTTTACAGCAGGGGTGCAACATGTTGTGGTCTGCCTTAATTATGATGTGTATTAAGATGCTTATCAAAGAAAAAGCAATTTACATTTTTGTTCTTATAGCACCTTATATATATTTAATTTGGGCAAAGGGCTTTCAAAACACTCATTAGACTTGGAATGCCCTAAATGCTTTACTTTTATTTCTGTTATATTTTAGTTATTTTTTAAAGGAAATTTTATAACTAAGTGGGGTATTTGGCATGCAACCAATTAGCTGAAGCTTTAGACATGGCCAGATCCTAAGGACCCTGGTATTTACATTTAGTAATTTTGGTTTATTTTGAAAGAAAAAAATTGGGTCCCTCAGAAAATAATTTTGCATTCTGCATATGCTGTTTAACAATTAACCACATGTGAATTTCAAGAAAGAGCCGAAGGCACCAGCAGATAGGAGTACTAACATACGTTAATAGGATGTTTTTTCACCTCATGCTGATGTATTTCTAATGTGAACAGTGAAACCAGAAGAGTCTTGTTTGTGTGCTTATGTGAGAAGTTAGGCTAATTTTTGCCTTTTGGACATAGCCTGAGATGTAGAGAGAGTACAATATCTTTGCAGCAGGAGTAGAGGGAAATCTTTTCACAGTCCTAAGTTTTGCAGTGGTTTCATGTCCTTGCTTTTGTGAGTGTGTAGGCACATGCAGACAATTGGTCTCAGTGCTCTTGGTGCATACTGCTAGTTAAACTGAGTACTAAGCCATTGCTGAAGCTGAACTGAAGCTATGCCTTCTCTTTTACCCATTCCCTTTGGAGAAGGAGCACATCTGTGGAGGTGAGGCAGCCTCTTCCTTATGCATTGTAAGTATTAAAAAATTAAAGAATCACATAGTTAAAAATTGACCTATTCCTTTTTCTAATTTATATGCATAGCGTATCTGTTGGTACTAACATCTGCTTTTAATAAATTGGTTTTTAAAAATTTCATATGAAAATTTTGATTAAAAATTAACAATAAAAAATATTTTAGCCAAAATACCTTGGCTAGCTGCCAACAGCTAAAACATCTTACAGAAACCATGGAAGAGGCAGGCCTTATTAAAACCCACCCCACCTTCAATAATTTATAAGAATTTGAAACTAAGGCAGCACTTGACCCTCAGGTGTGTGAGAAATGAAAAGGCAACTCTGTAATGGCTGGCCTATTGAATATCAGCGAAGTTTTCCTGTGCTTGTAATATTGGGACTCTTCTCAAAATTTAATGGTGGCTTCACCCTTTTTAAAGAAATCAGGACTTGCTGTTTGGCACTCTGGAGAACTCCATCATCAATAGCAAAATTCACTTACGTCTGACTGTGACTCCTCCAAAGTCACCAGCTCTAAGTATCAAGGACTCTGGAAGACAAACTGATCTTGCTCAAACATGACCAGAAGTTCTGCCTGTTTGCTTCTCTGCTGGAACCAACTTCACAGTGACCCTAGGACGAGATTCCTGTGCTGCTCCTGCACGGCAGCTCTGCGCTGGAGAACAGCTGCACAGAAAACTGTGTGGTCCATCCACAACCTTGCTTGCAGTGTTCCAGTTAAGATGTACAAGGTTTAAATGAGTGAAGGTTCAGAACTCGATACCTGCACGTGCCAGAACACCTCACAGAGCCCAGCACTGAGCTCTGCAGATGTTTAACTGCAAGCAAAGCAGTTGCATGATTTGTTTGTTTTAAAAGAAAAAAAGCAAACACAATGCAAATTACACTCATACTGAAGTCGATCTATTCAGTTATAGAACAAACCAATAATAATAATTCAGACAAATTGTATGCATGTGTGAACGAGGGCACAAATTACAAACCTAAATAGTGCATATACATTTACATGTTGCCATGGAAAAAACTAAACAGGTTTGAGTGTTGTGTTACAGGTCTTGCCTACAAATTCAAAACTAACATCAAGGCAGTGAGTGCCATCTCATCAGAGCCTGTGCTGAGGAGCAGAGAAGGCTTTGCTCACTAAAAAGGCCCACACAATGCTGCCCTGCTCTGGCTGTCACTGGTTGATAAGAGCATGACCTTGGAGCTAATGGCGGCTAGTTTAAGGCCCAGCAGCTCTGAGGCAGCTCAGTCAGCAGTGTCCCTCCTTGATATTATCCCGTTGTGATTTTTATAGCGATAGTTTGTCATTTGAAGAAATAAACCTTTTTTTTTTTTTTTTTGTCTGTTTGAAAAGTTAATGCACTCACTGAATAATGGTGCGATTCAGTGAGATGGATAGTGTACAAAGCAAACTCTGAACACATCCTTTATTTTTCTTCTTGCCGTGCCGCACTTGCCACACGGAGCAGTTCGCCCGTAGCAGCTGCCTCGGGGCTGAAAGGGCAGCGACTTTTCTTTAGTTGACGGATTTCTCTGCGACACCTTCAAACACACTCCAGCCCGCCAGGAGGACGCTGGTTTCCCACAGCCCCCGGCGTGTGGAAGCGCACAGAGCCGTAGCAAGGCGCGGCACAAGGCGGGCACCGCTCCCGGCAGCCGCTCGCTCCCGCCGTCCTCTCCCGCGGGGCTCCCGAGCCGGGAGGAGGGGCA
>VZRN01000256.1:3071314-3150089 GCA_013397935.1 Dasyornis broadbenti
CAGGTGCGCTCGGCGGGGGCGGCCCCGGCTGCCGCGCCGCGGAGGAGGAGCGCAGCCGGCTCAGCGGGAAGCTGTTGCGCGGGAGAAGGGGTTTTCTCCGGCCCCGGGGCTAAAGGGTTTGCCCATTTTTGCGCCCTGTCTCACAGCTCCCAAACGGTTGTTCCTTTGTTGGTTTGGTTGGTTGTTGGGATTTTTTTCCCCACCCCTTTCTGTTATACGCTTCGCGCGGCGTGGAAGCCCCCGGCGTTGGTCCGCCAAGAGCCGAGTGCAAACAGCGGCTGCCGGGTGTTGTTAAGGCTTTTGTATCCAAGAACAGTCCCATGGCCGCCCGGGTGCGTTGTGTCGGTGTTAAACCCGAGCTGTTCTTGCCGCTGCGGTTTTAGGCTCGGAGCGGGGAGGGTTTGTGGGTCTCTGTCCCGTGGCTTCGGGGGCGCTGGACCTTGGTGTCTGTGGGATCAGCCTGTTGGTGGATGCAGTGCATAGATTTTCCTATAACTTCCTTGTACTTTACTACTTTGTATCTTTGTAATTTGTTTGGGGTTTTTTTTGGGGTTTTTTTGTTTGTTTGTTTGTTTTGTTGGTTTTGGTTTTTTTAAATGTGATTAACGGGAGGAAGGTGCAGGTAAGGACGAGACAAACGTTTTAAAACATTTGTCCTTGAAACTGATAATGGGCAAGAAGCCAGTTTCACATACATGAAGCACATGTTTCATATAGGCAGGAGTCACTGCTGGCTTTTCCATACCAATGACCAGAGGGACTGTGGTGTAAAGGACCGACTTTTGTCTTTATGGCCCATTCAGTCTTGCTTCTTCCTTGCTGAAATTGTCAACAAAGGTCCCATTGATAAAGAAAGGACTTCTAATAATGCTGAGAAGCCAGCTGAAACTGGGATGGTATTGAAACTGCCACACTGTCTATGTGTGCATAAGACGAGCGTGTGTGATCAAAGAGATTATAGTCTGATTAAAATATTAAAATGAGATAGAAGGAAGTACAGTGGGTCACCCTGGACAAAAGATAACTGATGCATTATGATCTGTCATACCAGGAGTCCACAATAGAAGCAAGGACTGAACTGAGCAATACCTCTTAACCCATGTTAGAACCACAAAGCCATGCCTCTCTTTTTATTGAGGTACTTCCTTCTCCCTAACTAATGTTATTTATCAACCTCACTTGAAGTCCTGATGTCGTCTTATCTGCATCTATAAGGACTCTACAGACCTGGCCATTTCCAATGGAATACAAAATATGTATCTTTTTGCAAGAAATCACAAAATCCACAAACTTCTCTGTTATTGTTTGTGGTAGTTCTTTGCCTCTCATAACTTTCCTCAAACTCCCCATGGAGGAGGAGGGATAAGATAAAAAATGCCTTCCCTGCTCCTTGGGTTAACTTCTGAGTAAAGATCTGTGTCTCTGTAGACTGTTAGAATCAGTTCTCCTTTTTTTGTGTGTAACTGCATGGATACATGGCTCTAAGCAGCCCCCAGAGGCCCTGGACATGAGCAAAGACCTGAGTCTCTCTCTGTGTCTTAAGAAACTTGTTTCTTTTGCTAGTGCCACACCATGAGGAGCAGCAATCTCATGAGATTTTGACTTCTCTGCAGCTGCTTCTGCAGAGAGCCTCTTGGGTAAACTGGGACATTGCCAAGCAAGTAATAGCTATGCTTCACAAATTTTTCTGGTTTGGAATTAAGAGAAGGGGAAATAAATGTGAAAAGTGGCCTCACTTCTGTAATTGTAGCAAACAAATGTGCATGTTTCAGCTGTGCAGAACAGAGCATTCCCACAGTTAGTTTGCCTGAGTTCCACCCCGCCAGTATAGCTTTCTAGGCCATGCATATTTGCTAATTAGTTCATTAAACTAAAATCCTAAAGGATACCTCTCTGCCTTTCTGCTGTGCCACTCTGAATTTGAACCTTAGGTCTGTTTCTCCTGTTTTCATTAACCACGATCTCAACTCCGTGGTCCTGGTTGACCCTCTCCCTCCTGCTGTGCATCCCCAATGTCTTCCCACTTCTGAAGTGAGAGAGATTGGGAGTATTTTCATGGGAACACAGAGGGAGGGGAATGGCCACTTGTTCTCTTTTGGTCTTTTTAAAAACAAACAAAACTTTCTTGAAATGTTTTAACATTTCTATGGGATTTCTCTCCCACTCGCCCTGTCTCACCCCGTTATTCTAGCTACTTTCCTTTGTCAACATTCCCAAGATGTGCAGAGCTGCATGATACTAATAATGGCCAAACCCGTATAATTCTGAAATATTTTATGGAAATAAGTTCTTCCATTATGCTCTTCAAAGTGTGTAAGTGCACCAGTTCTGCAGTCAAGATTTTGTATTTTGTTACTAATGGGAAATTGAACTTATTTTGCCTTTTTAAAAAAAGAGAAATGAGAACGACTTTCAATATTTAGATTACCATCTCTCTGCTAATTTGAAAACATTGTAGTTTTTAACAGGAGAATATTTGGAAGCCAGTGTAATACAGTGCCAGCTGTAATGAAGCAGCCCTTTTGGAAAGGTTAATAGAGAAGCTATGTTGAATTCTTTTTCTCATAGGCATTCAACACAGTGCGAGTTAGAAATTGCTTTATCTTTGGAGGGAAGTGTGGCATTGGTACATCCTGGAAAAAGCAGTACGTTGGCTGCGCCCCAAACAAAGTGACATCCTAGGAGAGAAAGGGCTATACTTCCTATCCATTTTTTTTTTTCCTTCAGGCATATGAGAACTCTTGCTTCATAAGAGTTAAAATTTTACTGATCTAGTAGAGTGTTGAGCTACTTGTCTATTCTGGGGGTTTTTCTGGCCCTTTAAAGGCACAATGAACTTATGAAATACTTACTTTTTGGAAAGGCTTATCTTATCATTGGTTCAGTAGGCTAAAATCTAGAAGAGCCTCAGTGTGATTACCTCCAAGTTTGTCAATTTAGGAATATCGCCTTATCAGTGGTGATGCATAAAATAGCATCAGAGCTGCTGTCTTTGCCATAGAGGAGTTTATTTTTCATTTTGCTTTGAAGCAGCAGTTAAAGGATTATCTTCATATGGTGTAGATATTGGTTGTGGGTGATTTCTGTGATCTGCCTAAATATTTATCTTACGAACTTTCTCAGAGAAGTCAAAAAGGCAGAATATGCGGTGTCAAATTCAGTTTTAAAAGTCCTTTTTTTCCGTATTTCCTTAGTTTGCTTATTTTCCAGTTTTAACCTGTTAGATTCAGTAATGCCTTATTGGCTGTCATGTTACTTGCATTTCAGTGTCATCTCCTTTGCTTTACAATATCCATACCTAAAATTTTAATTATTCTCTTCTTGGCTTTCTCATAGAACCATTTGTTGTTATATGGGCTGTGGAAACCAAGAGTGAATCAGGGAGTTTTCAGTCCAAAGCTCTGTTTCAGTGACTGACTGTAGGTATGCTACCCTCGTACATGTGAAATCCGAACCTGTAAGCATTGGTTTCCAGTGCCATTTAGGTTCCTGGGGAATTTTACCCCATCTACTGTGGCAGAAAGCACCACAGGTCCTCTGTCACATTTGCTAGCCACATGTAGGTGTTTCAGATAACAACGTTCTTCTCATATGCCTGCGTGGGCTTACCCTCAGGCAATGAAATGTCATCCAGAGAGTCTTCTACAGGACTATTTCTGCCCTGAAGAGTGAGTGAATGTGTGTGTGTGTATGCAAATACATATATGTAAAAATTATTTTTGACTGTGATTCTAAGGCTGAGACCAAACCTGGAGTATTCAGTGCGTGGGGAGTAGATTTATTACGAGTGAATGCATGCAGTGTTCATGCTGTACTAACACAGCAGTGCATGAGGCAAATAAACTTCTGCTACATTGCATTTTCAAGAGCCAAGCCTAAAATGCAAACTGAGTAATAGATAAATGATTCTGAATGTGTTGGCCACTGGAGGTTGAGTTGCTTTCCCCTCCATACCTTTCTCCTATTTGGCATGCCGCTGTTCCATGTTGTCTCATGTGCTGCACCAGCTTGTCATGTGACAGCATCTCTGTTTCCAGTGAGTCACTGTGCTTGCTCACCAGCATGTGCCCTTTTGCTGTCACTTCAGTGCATTCACTGCATTAACTGACACTGGAAGAGCAGTTTGAGTTTTGAGGCTTTGCTAGCCAGTGCCTATTTAACTTCGTATGCTCCCAAAGAGCCTCTAAAGCCTCATGTTGCTGATAATTTAAGAAAGACTCTGATGTTTCACAGTGCCTAGGACGGTGACAGGAGGCTGTTCCTCCTCAGAGGCTCTGCAGTTATATGCATTCCCCTTTCTTTGCCTTATTTAAGTCTTGCATTTGGTTTGCTGGTACTCACTTGCAAAATGAGAACGATGAGTTGAGTTTCCTTGAGGTGGAACTAAATCCCAGGCCAGTTCTGGAAAGGAGTGTTGCAAGAGAGAGGATTGCTGCCACCTCAGGTCTGCTCTTTCAAGTGACACCTGCTAGTCAGGGCCTGCAGCCCCTGAGCTTCACTGTCCTGCTTTGTTACTGAATCTGCCTAACTTTGGGAGACACCAGCTGAAGCTTGGGTCCATGTGGCAGTGAAACCAGGCAGTCTCAACTTGGTTTTGTTGTAGAGAAGTGCCCCTTTTTGTGAGTTACTGTATAAAATACTGCATTTTATATATCTTTGTAAAAATGGGCTTTACAGACTTAGTAGTGGCAGCATATGTGTTCACTTTGGGGATGGGTGACAAGTGAGCCACATAAAATATTTGGTGTTTTCTGCAGACAGCTGTGGTCTAAATCACTTGCTGATCTCTGAGTAAGAAATCCGAATAATAGATGTCCTTTGAGCGTGGAGAAATAACAAAGACTTCTGCTGTGACTTGCCCACAATATATGATTTTTTCAAACATTGACCATAATGGACTTTACAGATCACACATACAAGTGCAGTTTTATTCTTTCCTTACCAGAATAATCTGCCTCATTCATTCTTTGTTCAAATGTTTGCTCAGTTTAATCTGAAGTCTTCATAGTCCGTCTCTTAAGCCAAGAAGAAATCTCGTAGTAAGCATGAAATCATGCCTTTTTTCAATGTCATTTTCCATCTCCTTTATTTCAGACAGAAAAGTTCTCATTCCTTTTCCCCCTCTTTTCCTACCAGTGACTCACTCTTGGAGATGAGAACCAGTGAAATCCAGTATAACGGAGTAAAGTACTGTGAGGGATACATTTAATGCTCAATGTACAAGCAGCATACTCACAAACTGATTACTCACAGCTGCCTAAAGTTGATGGAGCATTTTGCAATTTCATTTTCAGTCTACTTGTACAGAAGGGTTTCTAGGTCCCCTCCATCATCACACCAATTGTTGTTCCTAGCCACTGTAACCTTTCGTGATGCCAGTATAGGGATGGCTCAGCACAGTACCTTCCATGTGTTGCTTTGCTTCTACAAAAGTAGAAAAAACTATCTGCAAGGCAAAGGTCTGTCCCACTACAGCTGACTTTACAAAACCATCACAGTCTTTTTATATGCTACAGGTCTTACATGAGCACAGTCTTCATCTGAATGCATTAGAAGAATCTTTCCTGCCTTGGGGTTTGGCTGCTAATTTGAACAAGGTTTATTGCCCAATGCTTGCCAGCATCTTCAGATAGAACTGACAGGCAACAAGGTACTAAGTTGCTTTATTTAGAATTGGTTTTGTGACTTTTGTACTTCATGCATGTATAAATATGGAGTATACGGCAGACCCTTAATGTGTTGCTTGGTTACTGATGTATTAATCCCAGTAACTTGTTCTACTGACAGCAAGATGTGGTATCCCAACATTTCCTGCTTCCTTGATTCTGGATTCCTGCTTCATGGGTTTCCCCAGCCCTCAGTTTGCACCTTATGTCTTCTTTGAATTTATCTTGCTCCTGCCTTTGCTTCTTGCTGTGTCTTTCCAATCCATTAAAAAGCCCTCCTAGTTACCCATGGTCAGCTTTCTGTTCAATTTTATCTTGGTGGGTGGAGTAAATGATTCTCTTTGAGCCTTTGTTTCTTCAGTCTGAAAATCCTTTTTGGGACACTTTTCTTCGGCATTTTCAGCATCTGTCTTTACATTTGCCATCATACTTTGTTTCTCCTTCACTCCCCAGCCGAATTACATGCAGTGCTTCAGTGTCAGTCTCATGAGTGTCACCTACACAGGTAAAATCACTTCCTTGCTGCTGATTACTGCCGTAGCCAATTGTATACCCTGCAGTCATGCCATCTTGTTTTTCTAAGAATCCTGATGGAACTCCCTTCAATTTGCATGTTGTTTCTGAGCCCTAGATCTGCTGAAGCTCTTTCAGTGCGGTTCTCATTGGGCAAACATGATCGCTATGTTTTGCACTTATACATCTGCTCAGCATCTGTCATTGTGATAAAACTACATTACTTCAACAAGCCCAGTTCAGTAGGTGACTTAGATTATTTTATGTCATGGATGTAGATTTGTTTTAATGTCCTTCACTATCAGTGCAATAAATTCTATGTTGGGTCAGACAGACGCTTAAATAGATATAAACAAGAATAACTCTCCTCAATCAGTAGAGCTACACAGCATAAAAGAGGAAAATAAGGGCCCTCTGTATATAGGCTTTCTTTTTTATTTTAATATCATACAGAGCATGAGATGTCATGCTTGTCTAGCTATTAGGAATGGGAAACTTAAAGGCCTTTTGAATATTTTAATTACAGGCTTTCCCTTTTGTGCTTGAATGTGCACAGATCTGGATGATATTGAGCATAATACAATATATTACTAGATGTTCTGTTATAAGCATGTAGACTTTATGCAAAACTGGATGGAACTGAACTTCTGATCAGCAAAGTGCCAGAGGAGCTGTGTAAATCTGAACTCCAGAGTTCTAAGTGTGGTGTCAAACAAACAGTGAATTGTTTCTCTAAGTTTTTTTCCTTTGATAAGCAGAATTGTTAAACTTGATTTTGAATACGACTAATGGCATTTTCAGTCTGCTGAATTGGCACTAGTTTAAAAATGTTATAAACTATTATTATTGCCAGTATTTTACTCTTGTTTTGTAATTGTTACTTGTGAAGCAGGAGCTGTCTGGGTAACATTTGCAGTGCCAGCACCCTTCTCTATTGTTGGTGTTTTTTTCACTGGAGTTACTAAAAGTGCACCTTCGGGTTTTTTTTTTGTTTCTGAAACGCTACTGCTGAAGGGAGGCTGTAATTACAGTAAGAGATACAGTGAGGCTCCTGCTGTGAGTGGTGTTGCAGATTCGGCTACGTGTGACTCACTGACTGTCATTCCAGACTCCTCAGTAAATCTGCTTGGCCAGGGGAAGAAAAATTCCCTGTTCATAAGCTTTGGGTACTTGAAATATGCCAACAGGCTATTTTGTGAGGGCTGTTGGTTTTGCAATGAACCCACCTCTACCTTGGAGTCATGATCTCAAAATAATCGTGTTCAGGCAGGGATTTAAATAGTTACAGCCAAATAAATAGGGAAGAAAAAAAAAAAAAAAAGAGGAGGTATTGTTTATTAGTATTTGGATGTGTAAGAAATAGACTTTATTTCTTTCATGAGTACAATTTTAGCCATCATTTTCTGATGTGTATGTTTGATGATATCCTGAAAAGCATATGGAATAAGTAGCTCTGCAATCTCAAAAAAGCTGGAGTTATGAATGTATTCTTTGGTCATTGTTTTGTGCTTGCTCTGTTGTATTACAGCAGAATCAAAGCATACACAGAAATAGTTACTTACCTGGTCATACTTTCATGTGAGGGTAAGCTGCTCAATATTCCCTCTTGTTCTGTGGCTATTCCCTCCTCTTCCCGATATAACATCCCAATCCTGTTAGACTAGAAATGATTTCTTGATAATTTCAGATGTTTTATCTGTCATCTTTCTACAACAGCCTTCTTTCCTGGAGAGGCTTCTTACGCCAAAGAATGGCAACAAAAATGTGTTAAAATATTTTCTCCGCAGGACTCCCAGTATGTTTGGGGAGCTTAAAATGGTTTGGGGTGAAGTATTTGAAGAGGAGCAAGTCTGAATGTTTTTAGCGTACTTAGAATAGTGGTTGAAGGTACACTTCACATGAGAAAGCAACAAAATAAGAGTGTTTTCTTCAGCAAATAAATAAACACCTTATTGTGCATACTCAGTGCCAAACTGCAGCGGAACAGTTAGTGTGTTTTGCTTGATTTAGCATCAGTACAAATCTTCAATTTACCACTCCAACTCCTTCTTCTTCCAGTCCAGCAGTCCCTAAACCACCAAGACAGCTTTTACTCTGGCTTTGGGAAGTCAGATATTTTGAATTCATGTCCCTATTTGAAAAACAAGAAAATAATTAGGATGATGTGTGAGAATTGTTTGCTCACTGTTTAGCAATATGTGCTTAGTAAAGTACATGGCTCAATTTTTAGTGTTTTTAATCAGCTGATGTTTTTTAGCAAATTTGTATGTAATTGTCAGAACAACGGTGGGACTCAAGGGCACTGATGAAGTGTCATCTCTATCTGAAATTCTTTGCCTTTAATAAAATACAACAACAAGGTCCAGGAGTATACTGTATCCAGAGGTAACAGGGAGCTTTGCCTCTGGATTAAGAAGGTGGAAGGTTAGATTTTAATGGCACAAATACAGCAGAAAGTTCTTGTAGGCTTGCAGTAGCCCAATAATTCATGTAATAATTGTGGTTATAGCTGTAGTTATGAGTCTGCAATCCCAGATACAAAGCAAGAGGCTTGGAACAATAACCAGAAGCTTTGGCTGCTGAACAGAGAGGAAGCCCTGTCAGTGCTGTCACACACACACAGCTGTGGCTCCGTGGCCTGTCACTGCATGACACCAGAGCCCTGGTTACTACAGGCCAGTGGAAAATGCTTTCTTTCTCAGCAGTTGCTAAGAGGATGAAAGATCTAACAGATTCATAGTGTAGCATCTGGAGCCTCACAGCCTGCTTGCCTTTACCACAGCTAGATAAGGCAACACTGATAATAGTGTTATCACTGTGGGAGTGGGCATTCCCATCATTATAACTCCATCCAGAGGGTGGATTTTAATGTCCTGCTAAACTCATTTGGGTGCCTTGGCTGTGTTGTCTTCTCCTGAGCAGCCTGTATTCCAGGTAGACTTGAGGAGTATCTTCTTGTTCTGTTGAAAAGAGACAATATTTAATGAAACTTTTTCTTTCATCTCAGTATGTCTCCTAAGGCTTGTTCTGAACTAGCAGGTTTTGTTGTGCAGTGATGGTAGGTGCGTGGTCATACTAGGCTGAGATAAATGGGGATTGAAAAGGGTGGGGAGCACCACTAAAAGTGGAGTTTCTTTCCATCTCTCACTTACACCTTTCTAATATTTTTATTACCCTGACATTGGCATTTCTGAGTTGACTAAAGTAGGTTGAGCTGGATTGACAAAAAAATCCAACTGAAAGTAGTATTTTTTGCAAGTGTTGTTTTTGGGCAGATTAGTTCCTTAACCTAACTCAGCAAGTTACTGCGTCAGTGATGGTGTTGGCACAAGGGGAGTGAAGGAAACTCACAGGAAAGGGGAGTTTGGCAGAATCTTCTGGCAGCAGCCCACATCTGTGCCAGCTTAATGTGATCATTGTGGGGCTGTGATTTGACAAGTTAACTTGTTTTTATGACTCCTAGTAGTGGCTGTGGCCACATCCTGTGAGAGGCTCATCTGTTATAATTTAGCTCCTTTGGTTCAGTTTTGTTGAAGAGATATTTGATGACTTAACTTTGTACTGACCGGTTTTTAGTCAGTTCAGATACAGCTTGTCCTTTAACAACCACTCTAAAGCTGGTGTAAGCTTCATCTCCAGCTCATTTAGTCCTGACTCACGCTGTTCAGTGATTCAGTCATGTGCACAGCCCCTACCTGCAAAGGGCAGGTTGTGATGTGAGAATGGATCCTTGGAATCCTGGTGCATTGCATTGTAGGGAACACCTGCATTCGTCGTGCAGAGTTGCTGGTAGCCTGCCTTCCCCTCATTGTCTGCACGTGTCACCGTGCAGCCTGCTTCACCAGAAGCAATAAATGCCCAGCTTGGATTCCCACACACTTGAATGAGGTAAAAGAAAGGGCAGTTTCTACATTATGGTTGGTCATCCATTGATAAGCTCTTAAAAGCTTGCTGATCTGTGCCTTGTTTAAACACACCTTTCTTTGCTCTGAACTTTGCACTGGAGAGATTGCTTTGGTTTCTTAGTGCCCAAGGTAGTACATGAAAGCAGGATTGAGAATGAGAAGTATAATCAGAATAGCTCGCATGATTTCCTATAGGAAACACCACCTGACTTTTCATTTCAGTAACATTTTCTGGTTTAAGAGTAAAAAAGACTAAGATATTAAATATCCAGGACATTTTACAAAGATTAGTAATTGATAATACTATGTACTAATGAAAATGTCCAAGCATCTGTTCCATGCCTCTCTTCCCCTTTCTGAGAAGGGTATTTACACTGTGATGCTTGTTCTCCTTTGAGGTGAAAGCTAAGAAAGGGGCCATATTTGAACTTCTTACTGTGGATGGTACATAAAAGAACAAACTAACACAGAATGTTTTTGCTCCTAGTGAAGTAGGAGCTGCTTATGAAAGTTTATGGAAAATGATGAGCTTCATGCTGTGAAAGCTGAACTTCATGCTGTGAAAGCTTTGGTACTTTGGACATGAAACTAGAAAACAGCTTATGAAGATGTATGGTATTAAAATTTGTGTGATTTGTCACAGTGTTTTGGGTTTTGGGTCTTGCTTGAGTTTTTGAGGAACTTATTTAAGCAAGCTTTGTCATCCTGCATTAGGGAGTATAAGGAAAACATTCACTTACTTTTGCTCACTGTCTGTATGCAGAGCTATTTGATATAGATCTCAGTACTACAGACCTCAGTAGGGCTTGTTAAAATTTCTCTCAATTTATAATACATGTGTATACTTAATCTCTGACATTCAGATTAGGCATAAATTCAGTTTTGGTTGTGTGACTTTGAAGAAGTTGCTAAGTGAGATCTGGTTAATTAGCAGGTGAGAGTTAGCTAGGGTGTAAAGATGCATCTAGAGCCAGACTATTGGTCAGCACAGGGCTGTGCAGTGAGAAGTGAGGCATGGGACGGGATAGAACGGAATGAAACAGGATGACATTACACTCAGCACAAGCAGCCTTAAATGACAGTTTTTTCAAACCTTTCAAATTGAGTACTGTCATCTCAGCTTGTGTGTAAAAGTTTGTAGGAGCCTGGAGCCAGGTTCTTGGCTATGTTTTAGCAATGGGAGTGTTCCTTCCTGTATGAATACTGGGTTTTGTCCTGGAAAACAGAGTACTGGGCTGTGCTGAGTGGTGGCACATCTCCACTGCAAGTGGGGCCCAGACTTGTAGCCCAGCATCAGCATCCTCTCATCAGAGAGCTGTGTAGCTGGATTCATGTGAGTTTGAGCCTAGGCTGAGAAACCTTCCCTTCATCCTGGCTTAGTCTTTAGCTTTTGGATTTCATTCTCCCCCCCACCACCCCATGTGTGGCAGGGTATGGACACAGGTGCACAACCTCGGATTCTGGGTAAAGTTGGTGTCTTTTGTACCGTGCTCTGTTATGTTAGTCTCTTGAGGTTTTTTGAGCTCCTATTTCTTTCTCACGCTCCCAATTTTGTCACATAAATATAAAAATGTATAAAATACAAAAAAAAAAAACCAAAAAATCCCCCATTAAAATGTAATTAAATTTTGATCCAAAGGAGCTTCAATAGTTAAGAAATATTTCCCTAGGTAGATTATCTTGCACAAATCACTAGAAGAAATACTGTTCTTATTAAATAGAAGAATCAAGGTCATATCTGCCGTGCTGGTTTCAGCTGAGAGAGAGTTAATATTCCTCTCAGTGGCTGGCACAGTGCTGTGTTTTAGATTCAGTACAAGAATAATGTACGAGATAACACACTGATGTTTTAGTTGCCGCTCAGTAGCGCTTACTGTAAGTCAAGGACTTTTCAGTTTCCTGGGCTCTGCTAGCAAACAGGTGCACAAGGAACCGGGAGAGAGCATGGCCAGGACAGCTGACCTGAACTGGATAAAGGGATTTTCCATACCATAGAGTGTCGTGTTCAGTATATAAACTGGGGGGAGTTTTCCAGGAGGGGCTGAGCACTGCTCAGGCATGGGCTGGGCATTGGTCAGCAGGTGGTGGTCAACTCTATTGTGCATCACTTGTGTTTCCCACAAAATTACGTGATTTTTGAAAAAACAAACAAACAAACAAATAAAAACCTCATTATTAAGAATAGTTAAGAAGTTGAAAGTCTAGAAATGAAAAATTGACAATTTCTCATTTTACACACCATTGTTCCTATAGTTATAAAGGCTGTTCACCTGTCACTTTCATGCAAAACTTTGAAGGTCACTTATTCAAATAAGTTGCTCCATTGTACCACCACACTGTTGACATAAGAAGGTATTCTCTGTTTCTATTTCAGTTGACATTGCCTTACTTTTGAAGGACTCTGTAATTGCTAAACATGTTTTGTACATGTTTGTTTCTTTTGGTTTTTTTTTTTAATGCCTTACTAATTTTTTAATTGAAAGATACATTTATGCCAGTATAGTCTTTGTATCATTATAGAATGATTTTCTGTCTGGTGTTAAGAACTTTTAGTCACTTACCTGTAGTTTAAGTTATAGCAAGATTCTTCTGAAGACTGATGAAATTATCTGAGTCAAAATATTAGTATGAATTTAGATTCTTTTACTTAAGGTGGAAAATTAAAACTCTTCAGGTAAACATACCCTAAAAGCGTAAGATGCTTTTGCAAGTAGGATGAATACTTTGCACAGTAACCAGTGAGGGAATTGTAGTATTATAAAGCTTTGATTTTTATTGTTAACTATTACTTTGGTTGTGTGCCTTGTTGTTAGCTAGCCAGAGATGATCCTTTGTCCCATTTCAAGGTTCTGCTCTCAAAAGAAACCATTGCTAGTACTTTAAACAAGGAAATGACTTAAAATAACTCTCAACGTGCCTTGTCATCTTCAAGAAAAAGACATTATTGATATGTAAGCTGCCCAGTAGCTGATCTCACTAGCTCTGGAGGTGCAGAGCATGAGTTTCCCAGGTCTTCTTCCTGATCCCTTAGCACAATGTATCCATTGCTGATAGCTGTCCTCCGGGTTCAAACAATGCTTGGCAATTTTAGCTCGGGAAGTCCACCATCACCAAAAGCTTTTCAAGCTCTCTGAATCCATGTGTCACCCAGTCTGCTTCCAGCTGGTTGCCATCAGAGAAGAATATGAGAGTAGTACTACAGGCAGTTGTCATGGGACTTTCAGCTGTGCCAGGCTGCTGAAAGATTTATATCCATTTAGTTTCTTAAGGAGGAAACTTGTGACCCTAATAGCAGAAGAGGATATTGCTTTGTCTTCTTCCATTATGGAGGATCCCTCATGCCTTCTCAGAGGTTTTTCTTTCTCAGAGCATCTGCTTTGCATGTTTGTCACCAACCTGCTGCTGCTAGGCAGGTGGGAGATTGTCTGCTGGTTTTCTCCCTGAGTGAGCTCTTCATAACACTGAGGAAGTTGTTACAGTTAAGGAGATGTGAGGATCATATCTTGCATGTTCCTTCAGCCAGGTACACCAGGGTCTGCTGGCCTCTGATTCTCTGGTTTGATAGTTTGGAAGAAGGGCAAGGTTTCTGGCATATCCAGTTATGGCAGGCTACTGGACAGATGTGACTGTCTCTACACTGCTTCCCTTAAAGGATGCCTTGCAATAGGATGCATTAGGACACCTAATTACCACTGGGATTAAATGGGATGAAGGAAAAGCTAATGACAAGTCCTTTGTATAGTTCTGGGAATTCAAGTCTTCCTCCATGTCAGGATTAATGAGCAATATTTTGTGGGAAGTCGCTTAACTACTCGCAGGGTGACTGTTACATGGGATGTCTGCTGGTGGAAGAAAGCCTAGCTGTTGGCTGGAGGTGCAGTGCTGGGATGATGCTGATGCTGTTTCCATGGATGTAGACCCATCACTATTTCTGAATAAAGAATTACTCTCTGCTGTGGCCTCCAAGAGTTAACTTTTATACTGGGCTGGTGGCACGATTCAGCTGTACATTTAGTTAGCTCTGCTCAACATTATCACGTGATCCTCTGAGAGTCCTAGTAGCAATTTCCCGCTTAATCTCTCCTAGTAAAGAGACACCTTTGCCCTTCCTCTGAATTGGACTGGATGTACAACAGACTGGCTGCCTTACTGCTTGTGCTGTCTTGGTGGAATCTACCGGTAAGGACGGGAAGATCCCAGCATCTGGGACATGGTTGTTTTGGGGTGTGGATTTAGGCTGCTCTGAGAAGTGTTGGCCTCACGTGAGGTGAGATGGTCTGGAGCTGTTGTGCTTGGGGGCACCCCTTGGGTTACTCTGAGGTTGCACTGGTGTGAAGGTTGTGTGAACAAAGAAGGAACTGGAGCCAAAGCACTACTCCGGCACT
The DNA here is from genome assembly GCA_013397935.1 of Dasyornis broadbenti. Classification (NCBI taxonomy): domain Eukaryota; kingdom Metazoa; phylum Chordata; class Aves; order Passeriformes; family Dasyornithidae; genus Dasyornis; species Dasyornis broadbenti. Next base: position 3,085,784 of record VZRN01000256.1, read on the forward strand.
CTTGGTGAAGAGGCAGCTTCAGTGTATTACCTCATTGTTTAAAACAGTAGTGGTAGTAAAGGTCATATTTATTCTGAGAGGGCATTGTACAAGTAATTCTAACTGATTTACCTCCAAGTGAGGTGTCATGAGACAACAAAAAAGGGAAAATTAAGTCAGTTGCCTAGAGGGCACAGTTAATGAAAATATCCCTAAACTCTTCACTGGACCTTCCTGACTTTCAAAGATGAAGGAGATCTGAGCACCTCTGATGAAAACACAAGACAAGGGTGGCAGAAGCTGTAAAGTACACACACATTTTGCATTTACAGAACTGAGAATTGAGAAAATAGTGTAATTTAGGTGTACTGGCATTTGTCCTTTGAAAGTCTCCTTTTCATCTTTATGTAAAAATGTGTTGTAAATTTCCTGTTACAGGGTTTCTACATCAATTGCTATTGCTCTGTTGACTTTCATTGTAGATTTTAAACCCTTTTCATGCTGACAAGTGTGTGATTCCATTTCTGTGTCAATCTGTCAGCACTTCTATAGTTCTTTACAAATGACTTTGTCCAGGTGCCTTATTTTGGCAAGGGAATTATTCTTTATCCTCTGAGACAGAATTGGCTACTTACATGATCAAATATTTCTTGTATCCACATAAACTTTTAAGATTGCAGGTGTGCATTTTCTGTGCAGACAGTATTAAGAGGTAGTTTACTTTAATACCTCTGGTAGGAAGGGACTTAACTGTGTCACCCTGCCTGAGCTCAGAGGATTTATTTGTCACCCAGCTCTGGCTCAGAGATGTTCAGACCCTTCATCACCTCCTCTGCACTGTTGCTATGTACTGGTTCCCTAATTTTTAGGGTGTATTAGTGAATACTGCAATGCTGGGGAGCCAGTAGGATCCTGCCTGGTGTGGTGAGGTGTCATGAGGGCTGAGGACAGGACAGTGTGGTCAGGCAGTGCAGCTGGGGAGCTGGGAGTGAAGGACTTGTGAGGTGCCCTGCAGCTTCTGCTCTGGTTTGCCTCGCACCTGGCTCCCTTCACTGTCTAGAAATGTCTGTGCTCTGTGCACCAAGGTCAGGCTCATTCAGGGTGCCTTCCCTTCCTCCACCCATCCACTCCCTGCCCTTTTCCCGTGAACTGCAGGTCACTGTCATAATACGATGTTTTCAATTTAATTGAAATGGACTTTTCATATATGACTTAATATTGCATGCAGCAATGTTTTTTATTTCCCTGTGTACATATTATATTGTACAAGAACATATGGTATTCATTTGTAGATGTGTCTCATAATGGGAAGTACATCTGTCTAGCGTGAGGAGCTTGGTCCTGTAACTAAAAATCATGGATAGCAATACCCAAGAGTGCCTTAACATTGCTTTTGCTCTTCTGTACACATTGTGTGTACACATGGCAAAAGAAAATACAAATTTGTATTTACAGAAGCATCTGCATATGGATTGTGCCTTACTTCAGGTTTAATGTGTTATATGTGAAGCATTGTATTTAATTTTCCTTGATTATTACTGGGATCTGTAATTATAGCTACTTCGTGTTACAAATAGGTGCTATTTTTGCCCTGTTTATGCAAAGGAATATGTCTGAAGTTGAAGCTGGGGATAGAACCTCTAGATACATGGTGGAAGTTAAGAGTATGATGTCATTTTTGCATTTTTTGCTGGCAGTTAGCCCTCCACTGAAGTGTTTTGTTTGGAAATGCAGAGTAAGAGGGCTAATATTAGTGATGCAATGGTTTTGAAAAGCCAAATGAATGTTTTTTCATATAACTGATTGGTATCTTCCAAAGTAGACTGATAATTTTCTGGAACAATAATCATGGAGAATGTTATCAGCTCAAAACCACATAAGGCACCTGTATGTTGACTTAGAAACCAGTATCTTTCATGTTTGTAAGATGCTGGTAAAGAAAGGGTGTTGATTAGGGAGGAGAACAAAGGATTTTCCTAAATAACTTGTATTACGAGAAATCTAGATAATTTGTAAATCTGAAAATGGGCTTTTTTTTTTTTTTAATTGCTACCTGTATTTACTATTTAAATACCAGAATTTTTGCAGTCCCATCTACATCCTCTTTGATGAATGTAATTTAAACTAAAGTTGGTAAGAGCTCTTTTGGTTTTCTGTTTCTCGTTTTGCTCATTTTACTAGTAGCACTTCTTTTTCAGCTGCAGAGCAAGTAGTGGCTGTCAGGTTTCCCTTTATGACCAGACTTGTGAATTTCCTCTTGCTGCCTTAAAATATGGCAGCAGTCTTCCCTAACCATATTAAGTTTTCATGGACTCGCTGCCTAGGTACCCACATAGAATGGAGATGCTTACACCCAAAAGAATCACATCCAAGAGTAAAGAACAAAGAAATGGAATGCTGATAGTGGAAATAAGAAACAAGCACTATATGTGTGAAATCATGATCAACCAATAATAAAATACATATGAGATGGGGTTTTTAGGATTTGTTTTTCCTTTTGAGCAGCTGTTTTTGTTAAATGATCAATATTTAATTTGCATGTTTTGTTTATTTTTTCTTAGTTTCCAGTGTTCATTTCATGTCTGTATTCCCTCTGTTGTTTGGTTTGTATTTTGTCCTCTTTTTTTTCTCCCCCTCTCCTGGAACAAAACAAAAGCGCTTTCAAATCCTTTCCCTTGAAGTTTTGTTCTTGTATTCATGCTCTGGTGCTCAGAGTTTGTGGCCAGGTAGCGCAGTAGTGAGCCCTGTGGTAAGCTACCTTCCAAACTTGCACATGAACACATCTGTATATTCAGACTGGTAGCTGAACATCTGTATTTTTAATTTGTAAGTGAAGGGACTTACCTATGCATACAAGTACCAGTAAAGCTTTGCAGGGGCCTTGGTTGGAAAAAAAACTCACATTTTTGTCTTTTCTGCTGATGTTCAGAAAACAGAGGTGGGTAACAAAGGGTGAGAGGGAAAAATAAAATCTGTGATCCTGAGCTGCTTCCTGCTTGCTTGGTTGCCTACTGACATATAAGAACTACCCAAAAAAATGAGGAGGGAAGGAATATATTACTGTAATTTTGTTTTGTTTAATGGATTCCTTGCCTGGTCATAGGACACTTAAGTCTTTGGAAGTGCTTGTTAGCACAGGTAACAGAGCATGGGTTAACATGGGTCTGCAGCACTCTTAACTGCAGACAGATCAGCTGTTGTACCCCAGGAACAGGAATATTTGCTTAGAAGAAGGAATCTAGTAGGAAAGGAGACATTGGAAAGACTCACAGCTTTAGCAGGTGCCCTGGAAGATGAAAAGTAAGGATTGTGACTGGGTGCACTTTTCTTTTGCTGACATGACAATGGACTTTTCCACTGTCCTCTTTGTGCAGTGGGTCTGTGGGGAGGGGGTGTGGTGGAAACAGCTGGATCAGGGCACATCTGCATTGCCCTTTGCTCCTGCTATGGTATGCCCTGCCTGGCTCCTACTAGAGGAATTTCTCAGAGCAGGTTTGCCTCATGTGCAGAGGCATGTGCAGCATTGTGTGTTAGCTCCTCTGGCAGTAGATGAAATCCCAGCTCAATTTGTGAAGCTGTTTGCAAACACCACTTTCCTTATGTTGAGTCTGAACTAAACCCGGATGATCCATTCCATGCAACGTCCTTGAGGCCTCCCTCTCTCCTGTCCCCTTGTCTTTAAGCATCTCTCTGATGTTTTGCTTCTGAACAAACTTGTATCCCTCAGAATCCTTGAGTGCTGGCCCACCTTGCACACACTGCTCTCCTCAGCCCTTCCTGCATCCTCCTCTCCCTCTCTTGTCCAGCTTCTCTGTGACTTACTGGGTCTTTGTTGGTGGTTTGGTGGGACAATGAAAACAGTTTCATTACAGAAGGTCTTTAGATTCCTGCATGAATTTCCTTGTTTGGGAATGCTCGTAAAAATTCATTTACAATTTATTCTGAATGTAAGGATTATATTGTAATAAATTGACTGTGAATGCGTGCCAATTTCCTTCAAGCATAAACAAAATTACTGAATTGTGCTGTAAGCCTTATATTTGCAAGTAACAGGGTTATAGGCCTAACTAAGACGCCCTTTAAAATGGTAAGAGCTAATGATTTTAGAGAACTAATTGCTTTTAAAGGCACAAAAGGTAACTCCAGTATCATTTAATGGCTGTAACTGTACTTTACTAAGTGGTCTTGGTATTTGCCGGGATATCTTAAATCAGGCTTTGTTGCCATGCTTATTTTTTTCCAGTGTGAAAAGAAAAATAAATTATTTAAATCTTTCCTCTCTGCCTCTCAATAATGGAATTACAAATACTGTATCTGTTTCACTTCCTGGTTTATTCTCTTTGATATTTGTGAAGCCTGAAGTGATCTCACACAGGCTTTATTCTCTTCTTTGGGATAAGATTAGTTCCAGTGGTTGTCTTAGAAGATTACAGAAAAAAGTGTATTTTAAAATGTGTGTTATATGGTTGAGTATTTTCCCAATAAGCAGCATGAGGGTGGTTACAGAGAACATATTTTGCATACATTTTTTTCACTGATATGAATTGTAGAGAATGAAAAGAATCAAAATTGCAAAGGAAAACGTCTGTGCCCATATGAAGCCAGGTGATATAGAAGGCATTTGGAAGGAATGAGAACGGTAGGTCAGTTGACCATGGGACAGAGCCAAAAACATGACAAAGGAGATTCAAGTGAGGTCCTTCCTTTCCTTATTTTGCTAGCTGTAGGCATTTCTTTTTTTTTAACTATAGCTTTGAACACAATTAGGGTTGAATATAAGGGAAATATGCTGCATGTTTGTTGAGTTTGGAAATTGACTTCTGTTTTCATTCTATGTGACTTGGGATTTTGTGAGGTTTTTCCAGCTCTTCCAAAGGTGTACATGACTTGCAAATCTGCTCCTAGTGTGGTGCCACTTTTATGATATTACCTATACAGGTCACCCACATTCCCTTGTTCCCCTTTTTTCCCTTCTGGTGGATTTTAATCTCCCAGGAATAGCTAGCGCTCTTTTTGAAGTGTATGATTTTGAACAGAAATTGATATGTATGGGCAAAAAGTAGGAATGTGAATCCTAAGCATCTGAGAGTCTTCATTCAAATGAGAAATAAGAGGGTCAGAATGACAGCACCTGAGACAATGTGGTCTACTTCATTTTGTCAATACAGAAGTAAAACCAAAACAAATTTCTTCTGCTACTTCTCAGTTTAGCTAAATTGTGATAATTTTATTGCAAGTGATAATATGTTATGTCATGATGTTTTTGAGTTTTAAATAATCTCCAAATCTGAGTCAATGAGACTCATCTTTCTCTAAAAGAAATAAACAGGCTTCTGCTTTCTATGGTTGGAGAATTCAAGTAAAAGCATGCAATGAGTTGAACAGCTTGGACGCTGGAATGCAGCAGTGCCCCCAGTAACAAGGAAACAGAGCTGGTGCAGTTGTTTTGTGGGGAGAGGCTTCATGGTTGTACTTGTCAATCCTGAGTTCTTCCTCACTTTGTGTGGAGTGGAAAAAGGTCATGTTTTTCCTGAAACAACCTGAGATGGCATAGCAAATAACTCCTTTGGCAACTGTTCAAAAGTATGTATGTTTTAGTTCTAGCACCTCTTCTGTTAATAAATCATTTCACATCATAAATCATACATGGGGCACCAGTGATCTGTATCAGAACCACAGAATCACAAAATATGCTGAGTTGGAAGGGTTCCATAAAGATCATTGAGTCCAACTCTTGGCCCTGCACAGGACACCCCAAGAGTCACACCATGTGCCTGAGAGCATTGTCCAAATGCTCCTTGAACTCTGTCAGGCTTGGCGCTGTGAGCACTGCCCTGGGGAGCCTGTTCCAGTGCCCAGCCATCTTCTGTGTGAAAAACGTTTTCCTGATATCCAACCTAAACCTCCCCTGATTCAGCTTCAGGCCATTCCCTCGGGTCCTGTCTCTGGTCACCACAGAGAAGAGATCAGTGCCTGCCCTTCCTCTTCCCCTCACAAGGAAGTTGTAACTGCAATGAGGTCTCTCCTCAGTCTCCTCTTCTCCACACTGAACAGACCAAGTGACCTCAGTCACTCCTCATACGGCTTCCCCTCAAGGCCCTTCACCATCTTCTTTGCCCTCCTTTGGATGCTTTCTAATAGTTTAATATCATTCTACATTGCTGTGACCAAAACTGCACACAGTATTCAAGGTGAGTTTATTATTCATTTTAGAAAGAGTATATATCAGCTTACCATGATTATAATTTATCTAATTGGAAGTAGAAAATAGAGTTTAAATTGCTGTGTAGGAACATGACGTCCTGTTAAAGGAAATGTCATGAAATATTTTAATCTTAGAAATTCTGCATATAGTTCAGGCAGATTAGGTTTTGGCATCACATCTGGAATCTCCCATTTCTGGTGCAGTGGATTAGAATATGAAGTGTATTAGCCTGTGCCTTTGCTCCAATTTCCTTCCTGTTTTCTTCAGTGACAGACTGGGGTCAGGAAAGTAGTAAGGTTATGTGCACGAAGGTAAAAATAATCTTATATAAATAGTAATGAGGATATAGCTGGAAGCAGTACAATGTGTATATATATATGTATATATATACACTTTTAAACTTTAGAATCTGACAACCATAACTTTGGCCTGTTTTGTATTTATTATTCATAGATGGGTTTAAAATGCCAGTTGGTGGGGTTTTCTAAATTTTTGGTTTTGTTTGGTTTCGGTTTTCTTTGTTGTTGTTGTTGTTGTTAATCTCCAGAGCAGTACTGAGCAGGTATTAACAGCAGCTGATGGTATTACAAAAAATCCCGAGAGACCTGATTCTCTTTACTCAGCCTCTTTTATGCTCATTTAGAAAGTGAGTACTGTTTTATACCCTCTCTGCAATCACTTTGTACTCTTTGGAAAGAAAACAGAGCTTTGCCTCAGTTCCTACTTCTTTGGCTTTTCTTTGGAGCTTAAGGGGGATTTGGGGAAGTTTGATTGCCAGCTGACGTTCAAAATGTTCCATAAGGTCACAGAGTAGCCAAAATGAAACTATTTAATTTGGGAGGGAAGGAGCAGGGGTTGTAGGGCACGGACTTCACAGGATGGTGATAAGCGAAGACATTTTATTGTAGACATCCAGGGTTCTTAAACTGTTGCATTGTTATGAGTTTCCATACTTGTGAGGCACAACAGATGTGTTTAACCAACCACCATAAACCACGATAGGAACATGCTTCAGGTGTAACCAATCACTAACCCCACTTACTGGTTCTAACAATTGTTTTCCAGCTATGTAACTTGTTTTTCACCTCTAGTTTAGCTGAGTCATTCCCAGAATGCTCTCTGGTTAGCCAAAGTAGCAGAAGTGAGCAAGGATTTTACAAGGGCAACAAGGCCCTCACTTTGCAAGGCCTTTCTGCTCCACAACAGGAAGGGATGCTAAGTGTCACTTCACAAAAAATACTGTGAATTATATTGCTTCCTTACTATTATTTTTCCATGTTCTGTATGATTCTTTTGAAAAGACTGAATTGCAGGAGAGCTTGCAGTCAGTCACGGAGAGAGCAAATGTCACAAAAGGTAGAAAAGAAAGGATGCAGCTGATACAAGATTTAGGAAGTAGAATGAAAAGCAGCCATACCAGGTCAGACTGAAGTTTCTCTAATGCCTTGTAAAAGTTATGAAGCACTTTAAAGGTGGTAAGAAATACTTTTGCACTGTTCCAGACACCAAATGTCTGGACTTGGGTCTTGCTCAAGGGTTACCTGTTACTTATGAAAGGTTTCGATACTGGCTTTTGGTTGATGGGAGGTTTTAACTATCAATTAAATAGAAAGACTCTTTTTAATATGTTAAGTCTTATAAAAGGATGAAGATATTTTGATTTTCAAAAAACAATCTACCTTCATTTAGGTAGTGTCACTACTCTATGGCTTTATGCAAAATTCACTTATTTTAGGACAACCTGCTTTGGTGGGCACATACATTCCAATTTGATTTTTTTTTTTTTTTTTTTTTTTTTTTTTTTTAATCAGAAGACTTTGAAAAATACTCAAAACTGCACTACAATATGCCAGATACGGTGTGAAGGGGTGGTGTGTCAAAAGTGGCTCAAAATTAGGTTGAAACCATTAGAATAAGTGATTTGGTAATAGAAAAACTCTGCAGCTTTGCCTAGAAACCGTGAAAAACCAGGATGCCCTTCTGGTAGGCACCATGGAAGGTCTGGCAATCACTTCCTAGGCCAGTGATCCAGCCAAGAATGTGGAGCTGAAGCCAGGCAACTGCTGTAGCTGTTGGATTAGGGCTTTCTTGTTTAATTCAGTTAAGAAGTTTTTGCATCTTGTGGTGCTGCTTGGGTTCTTGAAAGGAGGGGAGGGATGGGGAGAGCTTTGAGTTTAGGAGCTTGACTTATTCCCACACTTCTTGTATCTGAGCATTCAGAATGAGAAGTGGGACAGGAGATCATACTGTTTCCCTCTCCTTATCTGTTTAGTTGTTTAGATTAGACAGGATTTAAGAAGTTCTGTATTTATGTTTAAGGGCACAGCATCTTATGGATGTGATTGCTCAGTAAATTGTTTTCAAAATGAACCACAGTACTCACAGGCTTTTTTTTTTTTTTCATTGTTTCAATCTAGCTAGCCTTTGTACAAACCTACAATGACTTACACAGATTACTGTACTTTGTAACTCCTATGTAAACAAGATAGTTGTTCTTTGAGAGTGCAATTTTATTTATAGCCCCAGTGCTGGAGTCTGTCACAAACCCACAACAGCAAAGCTTCCTTTTATCTGTCTTGCAGTATGCCATGGGGTCACATCTCGATGTTTAACACTCAGTGGTCCAGTGGTGAAAGAATGCAGAGATCTGAGCATTATTTTGGTTTCTGTCACTGATTTACACCGTGAGTCTGAACAGCAGGCTTCACCTCTTTGAGCCAAGTACTCACTCCTTTTTTTCCCCCCTCTCTCACAGTCTTTGTGTGTCTTGTTTATCAGGTTAACACATCTAAGCATGTGTTGGTGTGATGGCCAGAATCAGTGATCCTCAGTATCAGCTCAATGTATGGCTGCAGTAATACTGTCAATAGCTTTTATGACTCTCCTTGCATGGGCATTTCTGAAGTTGCTGCTATAATGTAGCCATAGTCAGATGTGTTTTTGTTACTTTATATAACTCTTAAGTAAAAGTGCTACTTTATTGCAGTGCCAGAAAATGTGTCTGAAGGGCAGCAGTGCTCAAGATATTGCCTGTACAAGAATTCCAATAGCAATGGTTAATGGCCAGGATTTAAAGACACTTTTAAGGCCAAGTGTTGTATTTTGAGTGTACAGCTCAAGGATGTGTAATAGTTCAGTTTGACAAATAATTACAACACTTGATGTTGAAGTTTAAGCGCAGCCAGCAATCAAGCACCACTCAGCCACTTGCTCATTCCCTCACCAATGGGACTGGGGAGAGAATCAGAAGGGTAAAAGCTAGCAAACTCAAGGGTTTGAGATAGAGACAATTTAATGGAGAAGCAAAAGCAGTTCACACAAGCAAAGCAAAACAAGGAATTAATTCCCTGTGTCCCGTGGCCAGGCAGGTGTGCACATGTAAAGATTACGTGGGAAGACAAACACCATCACTCCAAATGTCCCCACCTTTCTCCTTCCTGCCCCCACTTTATATACTGAGCATCATGTCATATGGTCTGGAATATCCCTTTGGTTAGTTTGGGTCAGCTGTCCCAGCTGTGTCTCTTCCCAGCTTCCCATCCACGCCAACATCCCAGCCAGCGTGGCAGTACAAAAAGCTGAAAAGGCCATAACACAAAAACAATAACAAAATAGCAATGACAAAACCCTCTGTATTATCAACCCCGTGTTCAGCACAAATTCAAAACACAGCCCCATCCTAGCCACCATGAAGAAAATTAACTACCCCAAGCCCAGCACACTTAATAATGCAATTTTCTTTACTGTTATCAATATTGGAAATTGGCTGATAAAAATGAATGTTTTATCCATGTTATGGAAACTCTTAGGCGTGCAGAACATTGAATTAAAGCCAGAGTTTAAAACTCTGATAAGTTTTATTTGGCAGCTGTGGAAAAGTACCATATTTGTTTAACCCCAAAGAATTGAATCCGAGTTGAGATTAGACCCAGTAATTAAGTTGATGGCCTTTTCTCTGGCTGCCCTGATGACACTTTTTATAGGTGTGAAAGTTTTTACTCAGGAAAGATCCAGGTCTGAATTTTGAATTTCAAGATTTGACAAAAGTGGGTAAAAAAAGGACCCCCCATGCAGAAATTCCTAACTCATAGGCTGAAAAATCATTTCACTCTTTTCCCTTTCACTTGTATTTCATGCACTGTTGGATTTTTTTTTTTTTTTCCCAAGAAGAAAATAACAGATTACAGAAACTGGTGTCTTTTTGCTTCATGCTTGTACAGTATTTAGTAGCTGGACTTTGTCCTTTCCTAGAGTCAGTAAGCATTCCTGCAATAATCCTGTTAGAGGAACTGCACATCTCTTTTAGCAATGTTAACAGTTGTTCAACAGTACATTTGCATTCCCTAGTTTTCATGACCATGAGTATCCTTGCATTTACTATTTCTGCCTTTCAGCTATTTACACATCTAATACATGAATACTCATATGTACAGTATATAAGAATACCATACAGTTATGGTGCATGTACAGTTACTTTTGTATAGTGATGTAGAAATACCATATTCAGATCCAAAACTAGTGGTTAGCACTACAAAAATGACAAAGGTTATATTTTTTCTCATCATTCACTGCTTTAGAACACAACATAGTCCTTCATTCTTAAGTGAGAAAAATGGGATTAAAGACAAAATTAGATTTCTGAAAAGTGACTTTATCTGAAATGCCATTGGAAGTGCACCTTACTAAGTGATTCATCTCTAGCTGTTATAGTTTACGCATAACAAATATCAGTTATGAACTGCTAAAAAGGCAGTGGAACAGATGGGAGATTTAGTTTTCACAGAGAAGAAGATAAGAATAAAGACAACTGCACTATTATAAAGTATCTGTTGATGAAATCAAAATCAGGTTGACAGAACCTGAAAAAACCCACATTTTTTTATTATAGCATAAATCAATGATTAGTGTAAAAAATCATGTTTTCTTAAAGGCTGAGAATGGACACAGTTGGTCACAAAAGGAAAGGCTGTGAAGAAAACATTTGCACACAGTTCTCCTCCCTTAAGTACTTGCCATAACATGAGGCACATCAGTACTTAGTAAAATAACCCAAATCTGGTTTCTTTCCTTGTAAATGTAATGGATGGTGTTCATTACTAGAACTGTTTTTAATGGCTCCCTTCTGGAAGACCTGGAGTGCTTTGTCTCGCATCCTTGATGTTGCTAATAAAAAAATGCATCTCTGGTGGGTGGGACAAGAAGATTAAGTCTGGTACGACTCTGCAATAACTATACTGAAGAATGAGTTTTATACCTAGGGGCTCTGTTTTGTACTGAGATAAACAGGCAAAAATTTCATCAGCTGCAAAGGGCAGTGTCTGAGTATCAGAGGTCAGAACTGACTGTGCCATTTGGAAATGAGAGTATCGCACTGCTCCCTGTAAAGCTATTTGAAGAGTAAACTATTGGGTGAAAATAGATGTTAATAAGATTTTAATGGAGTTTGAGTGTGTTGTTAGTGAAGATCTTAATGGAAATATGAGTTTTCTGGGGTTAAAGAAACTGCTGGTGAGTAAGCTTGCCATTTAGTAATCTCAAAAGCTTGAAAATTACTTCTGTGTGACTATGACTGTGTGTGTTAGCAGTACCTTACATTTTGTAGGGGGAAAAAAGAGATGTCCTTTAAGATACTTGTGAAAGGCAGCTACATTTTTCAAATTTTAAATAGATAAGCTGGGCACCTGAAAAAAACAATGTACTGGAGAAGTAACCTATTTTCTGCAACTGCAGTAATTACTATTTTTTTTTTTAATTTCCCACTGATAGTTTTTTGGAAAGCAGTCTTCTACAAAATTTCAACATTTGTAACATGGGGCATTTTAAATACTTTAAAAATAATTTTTAATGAGTCTATAAATGTGGGATTAATTATTTTTAAAAAGATCTCTCTCAGATTCCTTACAACACTATTACTAAAACTGTTTGCTTTTCCCTTTCTTCTCTCTCTTGTTCTTGGCCTTAACATGTTTCCACCTGTGCATTTCTATTGTGTAATATACAAGTGCTTACTAAGAATAAGTTTGGAGAGGGATTGAATTTAATGGAAAGTCACAGCAGAAAACCCGTGTTCTTGATCTTGTCAACAGATACCTAAAAATAAAAATTTAATTGGCAGCCTATTTTTCCATATGCTATGAAATTTAATTTTTTTTTTTTTTTTTCTCATCTACGCCAAGCCTCATTATCCTCAAAAGGTCTTGCTTGTGCCTTTTTGTACACAGGGAGAGGTTCATATGGGAGACAGAGATGAAGATGCCTGCAGCCACTGCTCTGCGGGTTATGCACCAAACACTGCTTCACCGATGTCTTTCTCTGGTGGAGCATGCAAGCCAAGAAACCTTGAACCAAGTGAAGTGGATAAAAGATCTGATCTGCTCTGTCAGAGCTCTGTCTGGAGCTTTTGCAGTTGTTCTCTCCAAACCTGAGCCTCTCTCTGTCCTATCACACAGAAGTGTGGATTGTCACTGTGAACAAATGCAGATGGCTTTGAAAGAGTTTGCAGTCTGAACAGAAACTGGGAATAGGGAGTTGATTGAGTCTGATGAGGGAAGACAAGGACTCAGTGAGTGGAGTGGGAGTGGTGTGGGACTTGGCTTGTGAAAAGCTCAAACTGCTGGGGCTGAGGCTGGCAGCTGAGAATGGGCCTAAAGCAACACAGATGTTGAAGGGGAGATTCAAAGATTCACAGCAGAGTAGTGAGGTTTCTGTATGAATATTTCTTGTCAGGATCCCCCTTCATTGATGTCCTTCTGTCTTGGAGGGCTTTCACAACAAGACATGGCAGAACTGTCTGCTCAAAATTAGGAGTTGCTGTGTTGGTTTGTTGATGAGGGGTGGAATGGTCAGGCCAGGAGGAGCCTTACAAGAAAAGCCACCTACATTTGGTTGAACAGAGCAGCCCTGTGCCCAGAGACTGAAGGGCAGGGTGCTGTCTCTGAGAGTTAATGGAGTGTTTGTAATGTACAGCAAATGTTCACAGGACCCTGAAAATGGCCTTGAGTGCTCTGTGCTGAGTGTCAGCTGTGCATTTCAGGACACAGGCTTCTCTTAGAGACAGACCTTAGTCTGGGGAAGGTGACAAGCTTGGTTTTTCTAGAAGGATTGGGGGAACTGTGCCCAGTCAGCATGGCACAGAGCCATGGCATGTTGGAGCCTATCCCACCTCAGCCTGCCAGAGCCCCTCAAAGTGCATGCTTGTAATGTATTCAGTCTGCTAGTTTTATTTTTTTCATGGTGTGTGGTGGTGTTTAAATTTCAGCTGATGTGGATCAGTGAGAGCAGGTTGTTCCAAAGGTAAAAGGCCACCCAAGAGCTGTTGAGCAGCTCCACAGGGTTAAACTGAGTGATGATAAGTTGAAATCTGACCTCCTTCAGGCAGCGGTTCAAGTGTCCAGAGTGTTTGTGAGACAGACTCAGTCTGCTCTGAGCACCTCCAGCTGAAGGAGGAGGGAAGGCTGGTCAAGAACTGGGAAGTCTGACCTGCTTTGACCACACTTAGCACCCATGTTGCCTGCTGGGGACACTTCTGTGACTCCATGAACATCTTTCTGCAGTGATCAGTGCTGAATTCAGAAACAGCACAGGTCACATATGGGACATGCCTATCATGAGAAGTTTAAGAACTGAGGTAGCTACACAGAGAAATTGTATTTATTGAGTAACATGCTCTCCTAGCATGATGGTGTTGTTGCCATTGATGCAAAGCTAGACAGTCCTTAACAGTTTGGTTTTTTTCCCCCGGGCTTTCAAGTAAGGGCAGGTTAAGCAATGGTGTTGAGGTGCATATTAGCTTGGTGATTGATTGTCATTTATTAACTTGCACTTGGCAGAGAGCAGAGAGAGCAGAGAGACAGGGCGGGTAGAGACTCATAGTCTTTCCATAAGGCTCTTTACTTGTAAAGGCAAAGTCCATATGTTTAGTATTTCTTATCAGAGAATCAGGCATGTATGGTGTGAAAGGATTTGTGACTTGGACATGTAAGAAGCTTATCTTCAGGGAGAAAGGCATGGCTTTTTTACCTAGGAGCAGCTAACAAGCATCAGTTGCCCTGAGATAAAATATAAGGACAAGAGACTTTCGTTTTAATACTATATAAACTTGCCAAGTCAGCTAGATAGGAAGGTAGGATTTAATTTAACTGTGTTTACATTGTGATAAATCCTCAATGCTTGGTCTTTGATATGTTATGTTTTTTCTCTAGGAACAAGTGGTATTTATTACTTAACCCCAAACCATGTCTTTTTTTTTGAGAATATGGAGACAAATTCAGAGATACGGGACTCTGAATCTCTTCCTGAAATACAAAGTTGCTATTTTTTAATACAAGGAAGAATTTGCTATATTGTTACAGTAGTAGAGTAACTTAGTTTAGAAAAAGATCACTCAAGATCGTCATGTCCAATCCTACCTGTACAAAAAGTAGGGACAACTCTGAAGTTATCAGGTTGCTGCTACTCATGTAATCAGCCGATACTCTGAACCACCTTGTGGCTTTTGATTTGTTATATTTGACTGTAAGGGTGACCTGTAACTTCAGTGACATCATTACAACTTTTGTCCTTTTTAAGTTGAATTCTTTACTAGGTCAGTGGTCATTTTTGCCAGTGACTTAATGAGGTCAAAAGGAGACCTAGAGGTTTCAGCTTATTGTTTTTGTTTTTGTTTTTTTTTCCCCCTAGCTGCAGCTGTACTTAAGATGAAAGAGCCCTTTTGGAAGCCTTAGCAATATACATTTGGCAGGGTGAACCAAAAACTAGTAATGTCAAACTATAAAAATGGCAAGCTTTTGGTCAAAGAGGGAGCAAGATAGAAACAAATAGTTTCTTTGATCTTTATTAAACATTTGGACTCACCAGTTCACTTCACAAAAAACTGCAATAATTCTACATGGTCCTTTCCCTGCTGTAACTAAGATCATAGATACCAGAGTAAATATTAATAAAAAATAAAAGCAGAACAGAAAAGGGAAGCAGTAATCGTGTTCTCAGGCTGTAAGAATTTACTCAGGCAGACAGGTACTTTTGAAAAATTCTTTAAGTGGTGATGCTAGGAATACACATGCCGTGCATTTCGTGGACCTGGCTGTTGAGAGCTGAGTTAAAGGTTTGTGTAATGAGGGTTACTAGAACTTGAATTCATTATTTCTTTTTTTAAGACTGACTCCCATGCTGTTCCAGATTGGGAGATACATATAGCAGAAATATTACATTGAAAATATATTCCAGATACTAAAAGTAATTTTTAATATCTTGGTTTGCTTGTTGAGAGTGGTTTGCTTTGATACTTTGACACTTCATTCTGCCTTCACACATATTAATACATCCTGTATCTATTATGCTAACCAGGAGTTTCTTTTTGATTTATGCTTATAGCCGTCGGTCTGGACAGTATACAATGAACCATGACCATTCCAAGAAGATCCCCGATGGAGCATCCTTTGACCGCTCAGGATCCCAGGACTCCTTGGATGAACTGTCTATGGATGACTACTGGAAAGAACTTGAAAACATCCATGAAACCAGAGGAAATAATAACGAGGAACGAGTAGCACTTGTAGTGAAAGAGCCAGATGGTAATGAAATCCATTCTGTGAATGTTCATCAATTTGCTGATTTAGGGATTTTTCTTCACGTCTTATTTCAAGAGATGGCACCCACCTAACATAGATGAAAAAAGGAGGTCACTTTCCTGAACACCTGCTTTAAAAATTGTGTTGCCTCTATTGTGTATCACCAGAAACAGGCAGTGCCCTGAAAGAGAGTTTTATCAGAGACAAGTAAAAGTTTTCCTTTGAATGGTATTTGCAGAGTACCAGAAAGGTGCCTGTACTTGCAAATCACAACAGTTGAAACTTTGTTTGCAGTTTACTGTTGAACTAACTTACCCTTTCGCTCTTTGTGTATGTTGTTCGTTATTGTAGCTATTGTGGATAGAAACCTCACGCTTTAGAAGACAAGCCAATGATTAACCGGTTTAAGTTTAGTGAGTAACTTTCTACGCTTGTAACTATTGTGATTGTTCAGTTGTACTATTTTTGTTTCTCAGAAGCATAAATTATGGGCCACTCCTTGGGGCATGGTCTTTGAGGCTGGGCAATTTTTTCTTCTTTTTTTTTCTTCTCAGATAAAAGAGGAATAATGTCCTTAATTCCAGTTTTCTCTCAAAAATTATTTTTTAATAATGCAGTATCTACCTCTCTACCATTCTTACAAGAGACCCACAGTCTCATTACATTAAAATGGTGAGTTTGGCATTTTGGGATGGCCTCCACATGAATGAGAAAAATGTGCTCCATGAGCTTTCAAAGAGATTTGCACTTCAGCCTCCTTAAGCATTTTGAAATGTCACTGCTCTGATGAGCAGAATAATATGGCCCCTGGAGGAAGCAGCAAGGCTCCCCATCCTTGCGACTGGGGAGCCCTGGGGCTTTCTCCAGAGCAACAGAGCCCATTGTTCTGCAGTGCATGAGCCTCTTCTCTCACCACAGCTCACTGATGCCACTGTGCCTTTGGCTCTGCACCCCCAGCCCCACCATTCCCGCTGGCTTTAAATCCAGCCTTCTTCTCCTTGGGTACTGCAGCTGGCTCTGGCGTAAAGCCCGAGTGAGTCAGCACAGCTGAGTTATCAGCTCGAGCATTTGTTTCTGTGCCCCACACCTTGTGCAGCACCTCTCTTGGGCATGAGTATTCCTGAGTGTGTGGGATGCTGCACCTGGCTCATGGGGCTGGCCTGAAACTCAGCCATGCAAAGGCAAGGCAGGGGAGAGGGGAGGGGAGGTACCTTGCTCACAGCTGCTCTGCAGGATGGGTGTAGCCCTTCTTTCCAGCCCAGATAACAAAACCTGAGAGTTTCGTCAGAGGCTCAGCATTTGACTGCACAGCCATAGCAAAATTCATACTTAAATTTTGGTGTCAGTTTTCTGAATGCTGTTAATATTAAGGTGCCCTCTTGGACATGCACTGGGCACAGTGATAAAATGCAATCAATAGTGAAGTTGATATGCCAGCTTTGGAGTATTTTTACATAACTGATAAATACATCTTGCTTGAACATTTGAGAGGTTTGTTGGCATTCAGCACAACCTCAGCTGCTACAGACAAAACTTATTGTTTTATAGAAAATACCATTATGGAGATACAGATTTCAGAAGCAGAAGCTTTTGCTGTCGGTGACAATATTTAATAGCTTTCTCCTCTTTCATGTGCAGTGATCTGTCAATAAAGGATACCTTATCAACTCTAAGACTAAAACAAAAATTGTTTTGTGGCTGTCAGCAGGCTGGAGACCATGTCATAAGAACTGATGAAAAAATAACATTAAGGTGACTTGTGTAGGCTGGTTTGTCCTTCATTAAATTGAGCTAGTGGAGGGCTGTAGGATTAATGTATCAGGAAAAGTGGGCATAACCATGTCAGTAAGGGAGCTAAAAAGATCGAGTATTGAACTAAAAATCAATGAAGCGGCAATGATCTGGCTTTCAGAATTCCCCATACACATTTTTATCTAGGTGCATTTATAAAATGGTATGTGATTTTAATGGAAGTGCTGTAGATTATTATAAAGATTGCCACATAGCAATCTGTATTGGATTAACTACTTTAAAAGCTTTGATATCATATATTAAACCTTTTGAGGCTCTTCAGAAACAATAGCTTTTTTCCAAGTCATGACAGTGTAAGTAATTCTTAATTGTGTATCCCCTTAGTACTTTTCTGTGAATTATATTAACTATATCATGCAGTTAACATTCAGTGTGCTTGGCAGTACTGAAAAGCCAATGTTTATGCCTTTTTCTGTTCGACTTGCTCAGAGGGAGAGCTGGAAGAAGAATGGCTGAAGGAGGCAGGTCTGTCAAATCTGTTTGGAGAGAGCTCTGGCGACTCCCTGGAAAGCATGGTGTTTTTATCCACACTGACCCGAACCCAGAAAGCTGCGGTGGAAAAGCGAGTAGAGACTGTCACACAAACCATGAGGAAAAAAAACAAACAGCACCAGATTCCTGATGTCAGAGATATCTTCAGGCTACAAAATGACTCAAAGGGAAAAGTGAGTTCCTGTCTGTTGTTTTGTTTGATTCTGGCAGAGAGAAGAGAGGGACATGTACAGATGGGGGGAGAGCAGAGTGGCACTCAAAAGGGATTATTTCCAGAAGATTTGTGTCAAACTTTTCACTGATTTCCAAGGGAATTTTTCACTAAATTTGGAGGAATGGTGTTCATCCAGATTTGACATTGCATTAAGCAATTTAAGTATTTATAAAGAAGTATGTATATTGGCCTCATCTTACTTAAAGGTGATGAATAAAACAACCACTCCACGGTCAAGATATTAATGTGAATTAATTTTCACGGAGATGCAAAACTCATGACAACAATCACCCAAAGAGCTACCAAAAGCCCACTTTTACCTTTGAGTGGTTACCTCTTACTGGTGCTTTTGTTTGTTTGTTTGTTTCTTTGTTTTTAAAAAAGGGGGAAAAAAGAGACATCAGCCTAAACTCCTTCATGCCTATCAGCTGGGGTCTTAAGCCCCATTATAACTCCCAGGGCCTGTGTGTGTTAAACTGTGTATGGGAAGTTTTTGACAGGCCTCAAAGGGTCCCAGTTTCCCATCACAGGATACTGAAGAGAATTCCTCTTCCATATACAGGAAAGGGGAAGGAGGGAAATGGAGACTGTGGTTAGAATTCCTTTTCCATGGAGTAGGGTATGTGTCCTGTCTGTTCCCTCAGAGCACCTCAGAGCCATGAGAATGAGAGCTGATGGAAGTGCAGGAGTCGTTTGCCTGAACACAGCTCTGCCTCTTGTTCTCACTGCTGATGCTGCCATTCAGTGCAGTGGTTGTGGTGGTGGAAAGCACAGTGAATTTTGAGGGGTTTTAACTTCTCCATCCCACAGCAGCTTCTTCTCCTTCAGCAACTCCTTTTAAACTCAGTTGAAGTGAAGTGTAGTGAGGGAAGTGGTGTATTCTGGAGGCACAACTTCCCTTTCACTCTTCTGCTTTGCCTGTGGTTACAGAAGAGATATTAACTCCATAAAAGCTTTCTGGGATCTGATTTGTAATTGACTCTACCTAAAAATTACTAGATCTAATAGCAGAGCAATTTAGGTAAAATATCATGTAGCTTAGAGCAGTACAATTTCTCTTTCAAGTGTGTTATTTCAGTAAAGCACAAGAAATACTCATGTTCCTGTATGTAAGCTTCACGCTGTAATATTTGAAAATCCTATGTCACAATGTGGTAGATTTTTGTTTCCTTTAAAATGTTTTGGTATTGAAGACACCACTGAGAAGTAATACAAGCATACAAATTATTGTGGGCATTAAAGATGTATAAAACAGATGGTTAAAATATTTATTAAATATGGAAATATTTTTTAAAAATCGTTCTAAACTTGTCTCCTTGACAGAAATAAAGTAATACAATTATAAATCCTCAGACTTGAACTTCATTCCTTTCTCCAAAGGAGGATAATTATTCAGAAATCATTGCTTGTAGTTGTTCATCTGATCTGTTACCAAAAGCCTGTAGTGAAGTAGCTTCCACTACCTCCCTAGGTAACTTGTCTCAGTGCTTTGTTACTCTCCCATCATCAGAAAGCTTTTTATGTAACAAAAGAGTACTGAAGCCACCTGCAGCTGTATGAAGTCATTCCAGTTTAATAATAGCCTCTGAAAATCCTGTAACCTCCCTTCATCTGGAGGAAAGCAGGAGGAAAGGTAAAACAATAGTGTTGATGTTTTGCATCAACACAACAATTGTGTTGATGTTTCTCCTAATTTCCTGCCATATTCCCAAAGAGAAGCTAGACTTTTGGTACTTTGACAGCTTCCCAGTCTGCTTCTGCTGCTTTGTTAAACACAGATAATTTTCTGGGCAGTCGTGCTAACTTCTTCCTTCTCTCAAAATCCCTCATTAAAAAAAAAAAAAAAAAAAAAAGAAGTGAATATACAGATTGTGCCAATAGGAGAAATCTTTAAAACCTGAATTTATCCTCTCAGTAAGTATGGAGTTATAAATTGCTTGAGTAAAATAAAGTTAGAAATACAGAGTGCTAAACATTCATTGTTAATTTGAGTTGCCAAAAAGAGAATGAAAATGCTATGTGGGTAAAAATGAATATGAGTATATGTATAGCCATATATATGGGCATAGGTTTTCTACATGTTCTGAAATATTTTTTGTCTATAGTAGGTGTCATCCAGTTCACAGAATGTGTCTCATCTTGAGACTGGGTAGGGCAGCATTGTAGAAAGGAAAGGATGGTTCAAATTCTTTCCTTGTTTTTCGTCTCTTCAGTGTCCTGGTTTTGCTGTTAGCAATCTAAGCTGTAAGCATGGATATTAATGTCAGGCTGCCCTGCAGAAGGGTTGGGATTGATCTCTAAGGGAGGCAACCATATCAGCTTTTTCAAGAGAGAGGAATTTGGTCTGAGTCAGTCAAAATGTCTTCTCCTGAAAGATTCCCTTTCCATTTCCTTTCCAGTGTAAACTACAGCTTCAGGTCAGACTACATTTTCTTCTTTGTCACTCTGGAAAAATAAAGTCCTTCACCTGTTTAGCCTTCTAGGAGGAAGAAGAATTAACTTAATTACTTCTTTTTTACCTACCTATTTTTCAGACCCCCTTAGATTTGGTGAGGGGTTTACTGCTGAAACACAGGAATGTGCTTTTGCATACCCCTGAATTGCAGGAGTGTATGTTTTAATCCTGCACAGAGTCAAAGGAGTTTCTACAACCATGCACTAGGTTTTTATAGGCATGCATATTTATTGTTCCATTCTTAGGTCTGTGATGGAAGTGAACCTTCAGCTGTGAGAACAAGTGAAAACAAAAATGAAATACATGATGGAACAAAAGGTAATACCAAATAACTCTATTCTTTATTTTATTGGTTTTTCTTTTGGTTTGTAGGTTCATCTACACAAGCTACTATATGGGTCCGTATTTTAAGTAACTTTTCAGAAAAATAAATTATAATGAGAAACCTGTTCCGGACTGCATTGTTGGTGTGTAAAATTTTAAGTGTGCCTGTAAGTAGTGTCCTTTGAGCCAACAGAGAAACCCTGTCTATTATTAGAGATCATCTTATAATCAAGCTATCTAGGAGATGTCTCCTCTCATATTTTATGCTCAGGTCTTTTCTGATCCTTAATTTATCGCTTCTGGTCTATCTCTACTGTACAGTACAAGAAATGAAGGCCTATGCATAAACTCATCTGTGCATACAAAAGAATGAAACCAAATGGACTATAGGCAAAAAAAAAAAAGAGAACTGGCTGGACTATGAGAATGAAAAAAAACTGTGACAACTAGCTGTATATCTGTAGTTCAAATTACAAAGGAAAACAGGGATTAAAGAAAGAAAGGTTGTATACCTTTTCAAAGAAAATGGAAATGAAATAGCATTCTGTGTGCATAGGTTATGTTCAATGCCGTGTGATCACACAAGAGGTGCAGTACCCATGGAAGGCCCTTTCCTCTCACTGCCAGGATAGTACATCACAGAACTCCATAGCTGATTCTGTAGTTTCTGTTTTAAGAGCATGAATTTCCATGAAAGACTTTGCCAAAGCTTTTTGCTGTTCTTCAGGTCCAGTAATAAAAGGGTGTCTGTCCTGCATCATGTTAGATTTCTTCAAAGTAAGGGTTGTACTATGTCTGCTATACCACCACACCCACCTCTATAGAGATCAGGTTATTTCCTGGCAGCCTTTAAGCTTTAAGACGCTGCACTGTTATTCTGCTTTGTTTTTATGTTGGCTTTTTTCCTTCTTCTGGGGGACTGGTCAGTACAGAGATGTTACACCGAACCCTATACCCACGTTAAGCAGGCAGATCAAGTTACCCACTGCAAGTTAGTTAGCTGTAATTAAGCTGCCAAATAATGTTCTGCTTCAGCTTTAGAATACTGACCAGTAGCATTTTGGAAAAATTGTTACTTTAGAATTAGACTTGGAAAACAGCAATGGACAGTAAAGAATGTGCATGGAAGTTGAAGTGGGAGACATGAATATAAACCAGCCCTGAATAACACCGAATCTGTGTGTTTGCAGAAGTGTGTCTTTCCCTCCTGCCCTTTCAGCAAACCTCACTCCAATAAGAACAGTAAAAAATTTGGGAGGATTGCCAGACTGCTGGTTCAGCACAAGGAAGGAAGAGATGCCTGGTGCTTGTGTCAATAGACTTCACTGTAGGACTCAGAGCTGGAAAATTACCAAGCAATTATTACAGAGTTTTTATCACATCTGGTTCTTTTTTTTTCCCCCGTGGCCCTGATGAACCCTTCAGAATTGGGAGGTTCTGAAAGGCAAATCCCATATGGTAGCTCTCCTCAGCACAGATTGTGATGTGGATGGCAAATGCAGTCTGCTTACATCCGGATTCACTCCTGCTCTAGTCAACATGCTACAGTGGGCTCTGCTCCCGAGATTGGAGCAGGAAGGAAAAATCAGTTCAATTTGCAGTCAAATTGTGGAAGTTTGATGGTGTTAAAAGCACCACACCTGTTTCAGTGCTGTGCTGTGATCTTTCCTCCAGAACAATGAGCAAATTAGTGTTAAACAAACAGTGAATGAATTTAAGACAAAAAGTAAACAGTGCCTGATATTTCAGAGGTACTAAATATTTATGAAATCCAAATCCAAGGACATTATTTTTAAATGGAAACCCTCTTTGACACAGAAGTAGTCCCAGTTTTACCTGGAAGAATATGAACATAATCTCAGACATTATTACAAAAAACTTAAATTTAGATGTCTTAAAATTATTATGGTAAAAAACTCTTCTTGGTCATGCTCCAAAGGTGATGACTCTGTTCCTAATGTAATGTTTGAATGCTGCATTTCCAAGTGCTTCTGCTAGACTGAGGATGTTAGTGGTTTGCCCTTAGAGCACACCTGTGTGCTGTGTGAATCCGTGCTCACTTCTCCTTTCTTACCAGTCAACACACCTTGTTTCTTGACTAAATAATATGTGCAAACTCAGAGTGTGAGTTTGCATATGTAAGTGCCTTTGTTTCTTGTAAGTATGGAGTGTGTCTGCAGGAAACAAAAAGAAAATTCAGAATCATGTATTAAGCTCTCAAAAGGCATTATCATTTTAACAATCCATGACACTCACTAAAGGCCTGCAAAGCTAGCAATATGTTCAGTAGGTACAAAAGAAAAGAAGTAATTTTCTTTGGAGTCTTGTGAAAAGGAGTAAGTAATTGTGTTGGTTGAGACCTCTCAAGAAATACAAAGGAAATAATAAAACATATGAAAAGCTAAATACTTACTAGCTGAAATAAGGGAGTAACAAAAGTCGGTTTACTATGACTGCAGTTGTCTTTCTGAACATAGGATTAGCTACAGGGGAAGAATAATAGATAAAACCTCTGTATAAGGGCAATTTCAAAGCATAACAATCGAGAATGGATGAAGGAGTTGTGTGTACTGTGTGTAATATGAGGGTAAAGAGCAGTAATGTTTGCTTCTAGATAGGGAAAAGAAACCTGAAATGTGGTTGTGGTTTTTAATTAAAGAATTTGGTTTTGCTTTTAATTTTATATGATAAATGAGGATCCTATAGCTGAAGTCATAGTGTCAGTGAAATGATTGCAGAGGTTTTTATTTTCAATTTATAGCCATCTTTGTACTAGCATTTTAGTGAAATGCTCTGTCAGTGAAAGAAAAAAAATCATTCTGCCTTTCCAATCATAAATTAAGATCTGTCAGCTTAGCTCCATTGGTCTGTACTCAAGATTCTCTAGCAAAACTAGGATATAGCATGGTTGACACTTGGCAATGTTTCCTTGTTCTATTCCTGAAGAATTCCCATCATTTTATGTGATCTTTAAATAATTCTGTGAACTAAGGAAAGGGTACAGAACTCATGTAAAATATGGTTTCCACTTCCTCATAGACCATATTTACATTTTTGTGTATCACACTTGCATTTCTCTCATTAAGTATTGCACGTAGTTGGCAGGTTGGCAGAACACCAAAGCTACTTCCTCTTACAGCTGCTGCCTAGTTCAGGAATGTACAACAATAGGAGCAAGGCTGTACAACCAAGAAGAAACTCCCCACAACAGCAGCATTTCCAGACCTTTAGAATGTGCAGAGCATTGCTGAGACATCTGCTTTACATGACACCTTCGTATGACCAGAGGACTGAAATAGGAGCTACTGCTTTTTTGTTTGTTAACATCAGATCCCTCCTAGGCTGGTAGGAAGTATGTAGGTCAGGTATAGACCACATTAGCATGACAAAAGTTTGGAGGGGATGGGAAACTGTTTCCACTCAGTTCAGATGCATTAAACAGTTTACATTATATATACAGATACATACACAGGGAGGCCAAGGATCAGAGTCAGGGATGAATTTGACCTTGGATATGTTTGCCTACTGAGGACTCACATATCCCTTTACCAAAAGGAGCAGCTCTAGTTTCAAGATCAGCTTAATCTTTAGTGTATGCCCTAGGCATTTTGGGGTCTGTGGAAAGTGAGCAGAAGCCACTCTGGAAAAAGCAAGTGATGAGTAACACACACAACTGGCAAAATTTGATAATGTTCTATTCTGCTTCTCACAGCATTGCTTGGTTGTAAGTAGAGTCAAAGTATTAACTCAAATCCACCTTCTCTCTGTAAAAGTGTCTCAGCTTAGGTAAGTACTTTGACGTGGGAGTGGTTTTCTAAAGCACTGTGCCTTACCAGAAAGTGGCTGTGGTGGCTTCAGCCATTGCCTGTCTGTCAGGTCTCCCGAGTTTAGCCTTGGCTGACTGAGGTTATTTTCAGGACTTGCTCTAAAGAATGTCAGAGAATAGTCTTAGTATTGTGTTTTTCAATGAGATGGAGGTATAATTTAGAAAAATTGTCGAGTTGGTGTAATTTTTTTTAAACTTCCTGCCTCATTGTTGTTCATATGCTTCATATGTTGCATGCGTGCAGCTCAGTTCTTTTACAGATTGCTGGTACTATCAGTGGAGAGCAGCACTTCCCTGACTCCTCTTAATCAGCCCATCCGCAGGCCTTCCCCTGCTTCAGGATCAGCTTTTGCTGTACCTGTAACTATTTCCTGGGAACTATTTTCTGTCTTGGCTCAGGGTAGTTATTCCAGGCCAAATAAAAATTTCCCACAGCAGTGTAAAAGAATTAGTTTATTATGTTAACATTCTTACACTGAAACATATGCACTGCTCATGGTTCTCCTTCTCAACTCATGCCCATTTCCATCCACTTTTCCTGCACTTGTGGTATATTAGCTTCGAACAGGCTGCAGTATCCTGTGAGTAGGAGCCAGTGGCAGAATTATGGTCCGAGGACTAGGGAAGTGATTTTTCCTCTGTGCTCCGCACTGGAGAGGCTACATGTCTAGTTCTGTGTCCAGTTCTGAACCCCTCAATTCAGGAAGGACATTGAGGGGCTGGAACCTGTCCAGAGGAGGGTAACAGAGCTGGTGAAAGGTGTGCAGAGTAAGTCTTATGAGGAGAGGCTGAGGGAGCTGGGGTTGTTTAGCCTGGAGAAAAGGAGGCTCAGGAGGATCTTATCACTCTCTACAACTGCTTGAAAGAAGGCTGTAGCCAGGTGAGGGTTGGTCTGTTTTCCAAAGTAACCAGCAACAGGACGAGGAAATGGCCTCAAGCTGTGCCAGGAGAGGTTTAGGTTGGACATTAGGGAGAAATTCTTCACAGAAGGGCTGATTAGATATTGGAGTGGGCTGCCCAGGTAGGTTGTAGAGTCACTGGAGGTGTTTAAGGAAAGACTGGACATGGCACTGAGTGCCTTGGTGTAGTTGACATGGTGGTGTTTGGTCATAGGTTGTTCTCCATGATCTCAAAGGTTTTTTTCTAACCAAATTGATTCTGTGACTTCACTCTTTTGTAGTACTAAAGCCTGGAAACCTTCTGTGGCTCTGTAATTCTGTACAAGGAACAAGTAATGTCTTGTACAAGGAACGTAGTCCTTGATGTATCCTTTTGGATACACATCATTAGAGACATGGTGGAGAGACCAAAAACTTTCTTAGGCTTTGATGCTTTGTATTAAATAGTGGTTTTTATAATATAATTTTCCTCTTCCTTTTTTCACGATATATTTTAACTTCAGACTAAAAGCAGTGGTTGATTTACTGTGAAATTGGGAAACTTCTCTTTCAAAAAGCAGAACTGCCGCTCCTTTTTTTTTGATTCTTTATTCCTTTAACAAAAAATGTTTTAAATGTTCTAAATTTGTCTAGTGTTCGATTCCCTTAAGGAACAAAGAAAGAGAAGTAAGGCCATTGCTGTGTACTTAGTCCTTCCCTGTATCATGGAAACATGCCCAAACAGTTTTGAGGAATCCAGACTCTTCAGACTGAGGTGAGAACAGGAATGATGGAACAAAGATATGACCTGTGTAGTCCCTGTTATTCCCAGATTTTAAGGCTTTGGATCACAGAGGACACATTCTCTTTTGCTTTTCAAATTTTAACAGCAGAAAAATTTGCTGATTTGTTTGTAGGATGTTAACAGTCTTTGAGGCTGGAGAATGTTTAATGGCAAGAAACTTCTGATGCCAAAGCTCTTTGGCTCTGCAAGATTCCAGGAGTCTGCTGCTTGTTTGAGATGGATGGCTGTATTTTTTCATAATAGATAAATAGGAGAGAAGCCCCCATGGCTTGGCAAAATTATTGAAGAAAACCTACAAAAGCTGAACCCTTGTCAGTAGCTAAGTTTTCAACTGATATAAAAAATTCAGAAAACAGTGACTTTGCAACCAGAAAGTCCATTGCTTGCACAGCATTAACTTCTACTTGGTTTAAAACTTACTCTCATGCGCTGAGTGGTGCTCAATTGTGCTGCTGCTGATTTTTAGCTTTTTTTTTTTTAATGGTTTTCAGGTCCGAAGTTCAGTCTTGGAACAGATGAGCAGAAGAGCCGGCTTGAAGACATGCCATCTTCGGACACTGATATTAATTTGGAAATATCATTTGCAGAACAGGCAGCTAATCTCAAAGACAGCTCAGTAGGCAAAATGTGCAAAGGTGGAGGGGGTGACACTCTTCTCCCGGTAGGTGTTTCTTATTTATTCCTATTTTTTTTTTTAACTAGAGGTACTGTTTGGGTGATAGTTATCTGACAGTGAATTCGATTTAGAAGAACATTATCAGATTCAGCTTTGTAGAGATAGATCTTATCAAGGTGTCTAATTTTTGGGAATAATATGCTCAATAACATGAAAATAACTACATTTATGACATTTATGTACTTGTGTATCTGACAAAATGCACTCTTTATGTAAGTAATAATGAACTGGTAATATTAAGCTGGAATAGTGGCTTAGTGGTAGTTGTACGTAAACTGTGTCCTTGCTTCATTTGTTTACAGCCACTTCTGTTATCTGAGGTGAGAGGCTTTACCTCTAATAAAAAGCTCTGTTGTAATTTAAAAAGGGTTGGTGGATGCCTGTAGAAACCTTGTGCAGTTATCCAATGCAGGTAGGTGAGGAATGAAAATGAAGAACAGAATTGTCTTTAGAAGTTAGGGGTCTGAAGTCAAATGGCAGGAAATTAAGGATTAATTTGAACTCAGTTTTTCTTTCCAACTCTTAATCATAAAAGGCTCTTTCTGAATGAATCCATATAAATGTAAAATAAAATCCCCCAAGGGATTTTGTTGTCGATCCTCAGAAATCTCTTTGAGGATCTCTCTCTGCCTAACAATTTATGAACATGCAGTTACATATGACCTGTAAACTAATGACTGGTGTGAAAATTGTCTTTTTTTTTTTTTTTTCTAACTCTGTATGCAAACATGTCTGAGTAAACACAGTTTCTGAAGTTGAGTTTCCCAGTTCTTCAAACACTTAATTTAGATAAGGACATGTATAGTTCTTCAAGCAGTAATTACCCCATGTATCCTAGTTTAAACATTATAAACCAGACTTAAATGGATATTTAGAGATGGATTCTAAAGTGTTTGAGTCATGTTTCTCTAATGCAACCTATAACAAGGAGATAAAAGCTATGCTCTAACTTCTGTATATATGCATATATGTATATGCATAATACATGCATTAGCTCTGCTTCTGGCTAGGCTTGTGAAGAATTGCTCAAAGACATGGCTATGGGATTTCTTCTTCAGTTACAAAAGGAGCTGCAAAATGACAGGAAAAGAGAAGAAGGGAGTTAGCTGTTCAAATCTACAATTTATTGGTTGCACCTTCATCATTGGCAGCTGTTTTGAAACAGACATCTTTGTGCAAGTCAGTGAAAGCTCACGGTGGGGAACTGACTACATATCTACCATTTGTAAATTATGTTTATGTTCTGGAATGTGCCCGTGTAGTCGTGTACCATAACCAGCAATTCATCTGTGCTATTGCTGGGGTTTGTACAGGGTAAGAAAATAATTCAGGAGTATAATATGTCTTTCCAAGTGGAAGAAAATCTTGTCAACCTTCCTGCTTTGAGTCGTGCATACTTATAAGCCTGCTAGTGAGAGATGGAATTAGAAAGCTCAATGAGTTGGGAAGTTCCTCTCCCTCACCCTTCCTACTAAATTCCTTACATTGATCCCTGACTGCAGCCTCTGAGTATCTATCTATAAGTGCACTAGAAATGAGTCATAATTATCCGCTGTCCCCAAGAAGAGAACCCCTTTATTATTATTTATGTGACAGTCAAATATTTTATGTGCACAAGTGCAAATGGATTTCTATCCTGATTCCACATGCATAGGATTGTTCATGGATGGCCATTTCCTCCACTGTAAACTGGCAAAGAATGCAGAAGGTGGAAGGGTGAGTAGGTGATTGCAAGCTGGACAAATCCAGACTCTTCTTGGAGTCTGCCACGAAAAAGGACAAGAGTTAATGGACACAAGTGACTAATGGGGAAATTTTGTTTTGGCAAGTTAAGAAAGTCCCCATGAGAGCATTCCACACTGAAACAGCTTCCCGCAGGGGTTATTAGGAATTTTCAAAATTCATTTGGACAGCACAACAAGCAACTGAATCAGACTTTGAATTTAGCCTTACTTTGAGCAGCAATTGAATTAGATGACCTCCAGAAATCACTGGAAACCTAAATCTTCCTAACATTTTAAGATCATCTGCTTTTTAACCTGTTTGGGGGATTCTGCCATGATTTAATCAGGAACAGCAGGCTTCATGATGAAAGGTTGTTCCCTGAAGGAAGCACAGGCTTTGAACTAAGTAATCTTGTCATGATTTGGATTATTTACCCTGCTGCAAATCTCTGCTTTTAGAATTTCAGACTGCCGAAGGACAAAACAGGTACCACAAAGATTGGTGACCTAGCCCCTCAGGACATGAAGAAAGTCTATTCTTTAGCACTGATTGAATTAACTGCTCTCTATGACATACTTGGGACAGAATTCAAGCAGCAAAAAGCTGTAAAAATCAAAACCAAAGGTAAGCTGGTGTTTTGTATTCTGAACCAATTGCATCTGTTTAATCCAACAAAACAAATGCACCAGGTTATTTATGATTTTCCAGCAGAAAATTTACATTTAGTGTATAAACAGTAACATAGGTCCTGAGCAACATTTAATTTTACACCCTAACTCAAGGCACGCTTTAAACAAGTTCAGTGATATAATGTCTCCAGCTTTTTGTCTATAGTTAAAACTCAGGACAGTCACTGAGCAGGTAAACTAAGGAGTGAAGGGAAACTATCTTAGTAGCATGCTATGCAGCAAGCATCATTTCACAGAAGTTTGTGTATGTTGATTTATTCCAAAAGAGCGTGTGCGTGTGCTCTTTGTGGGTATTCTTTTCCTGATTTCCTGAAGGTGGGTGCTGGTCTGCTTTCACAGTTGGACTCAATGATTCTAAATGTCTTTTTCAACCTAAATAATTCTGTCATTCTGTGAGTCTACCTGACTTTTTTGCTTTTGTTGCCCTAGCTGGGAGATGCTGGGAGCCTTTGTCGCCTGTTTGCTATTCTGTTTGGCACGACCTTTCCTGTGTCATGTAGGCCTTGTCCATGCAGTATTTACTTAGGGTATAATTGAGTTGTTATGCTGAATGGCATCATATAAAGTGGAAGATTTAAACTGTTGCAGAGGAGGCAGAAACAGATGCAAAACGTCACTTTCCTCTGCAAGGCACTGGAGCATATGTGTAATCACAGTGCTTTTCTTGGGAGTATAGAAAACATGGAAACCAATTTCAAGATGGCAGAGGTTTTCAGTGCTGTGTTTGGTTTTTGTATTTTTGGCTTCCACTAAATGTTTTACAAGAACTTGAAATGTGTTACCAGTTAATCACAAGCCTGCTTTGGCCAAAATTGTTGTCAAGGTTCAGTGAATGTGACAGTGCAATAGCTCACTTTAAATAATTGAAAGCAACAGAGAGCATTGAGAGATACACAGCAAGGTACAATAGATTTTTCAGAATATGCTCTTCACTTTACAGTAGCAGTAAATAGCATTTTTAATGCAAAAGGCATACACAGAAACATCTACAAGACCTTGATCACTTAAATGCATTTTCTTCTTGCAGAAGTGCTTGTGCTGTCACTAATAAACAGAGACAAAGCACTTTCTTCTCTTGTATTTTGGGTCTTAGTTTTAACTACTTCTTCCTACAAAATTAGTTGTTAATTGAATTTCATTCTCAGTATTATTATCTGAATGGCAGGCATTCATAAAATATTGAATTGATTAAAAACTTTTTTTAAAGGTAAAAAGGATGGGCTGGACTCATGGCAATGTGTAGGAAATAGACAATGATGTCACCTTTTCTGCCAAGCAAATCTGCTTCTGCAATGTACTGCCTTCAGTGCCTAGTTCTGTCTGACCCTTACCTCTTAACCCCTGAAGTGTTGTTTGGCCAATTGATTCATACACTGGTGGGTCTATCCACTTTCCCCTGTGTACTGGAGTATGTAAAGATGATGAAAACATCATTCTTCTGGGGAATGCTGTGCTGTGTCCAGCCCTGCCTTTTTATTGACTTCCTGGAGCTTGTTTTTTCAACTGCATCTCAATGGAAACTTTTATTATTGACAGAACTTCACGATAATAAAGCTATGGGGGTATGGATATTGGCTGTATGTATGAGTTCCTTGTATTCTATAGGTAGACTTTTTATGCTGACAGAGATACATGAACTTCTGGTTTGACACTGAAATTGATCTTTCTTTGATGTATATCATATTTCCTGAAAGGTTGACAGGTTTTTTTCGTAATTGCATCTGTTTTGTGTTCAATATTGGCATGGCATCATACCAAGCAGCAGTTTTTAACTACATGTGTTGTTATATGCTGTTCCAGAAAAATTGCACAGACAGCAATTAGCAGTACTTCTGACAGAGAAGTTCTGTGTCAGCAAACTTTGGGTTAGTCATTATTAGCATAGCTCTCTTTAAATGGTCATTCACTTGTGTTCAACTGGGCCATAACACATAAGAGTCCCATTTACGTGAAGACTAAGGTGAGTTTTTCATCAGGACTAAATTAACTGTGACTGAATTCCTTTTATTAAAAAAAAAAAAATTGAATTGGCTTAGCCTTGTTGTAAAAGTTATTTTCTAACCAAGAATTAACTGTACTTTTGCTTTTTTTAGAAACAAACAAACCTTTGGTGCATTTGTTATCTTGCTATTCTGCCAGTGCTGTGTAATTCAAAAGCAGAGGAGTAGAAAAGCTGTTATTTCCAAACCCTTACAGAGAAAAGTGTTCAGAGCAGCTCTGAGTGATAATTGGATTTGTCTCAGTATTACTCTTAGTAACCAAGTTCTGGATATTTTACTCATGCCATTTCCCTCTTAACCATAACAATTTGCATTGAGTGATGAAGATCTGCGTGGCAGGGTCATCATCACACCCATTCTGCAAACCGGAGCTACGCAGATGGTTCATTTATGCAGTTTGCTTTACTGTGCTGCAGAACTTGTGGATGGCAATTTGAAGTCAAAACAGAAGACTCGTGAGGAAGAGATGATGAATCCTTTTAGGCAGAATGTTTTGTGTAATAACTTCATTGAAGACATTAAAACACTTTAAACAAAAGGTCAATAGCTCTGAATGTATTGAATAGAGTTACTGCTTCAGAAATGTGGGTTTATGCCAGTATCATATGTACTGGAAAATATGTGGATAATATCTCCGTTTCTTTTGCTTTATTCTTCAGACTCTGGCTTGTTTGGTGTCCCACTGTCACTTTTACTGGAACAGGATCAGAAAAGGGTCCCAGGAACCAAGATCCCACTGATTTTTCAAAAGGTAAATAGGCATGAAGAAGTCAACTTTTTACATACACGTAAATGACAAAAACATAACATTTTGTCCTGTATTTAGTTGCTTCCTGTAGCAGTTTTCAGTATAATACTCTAATCCATCCAAATTATTGTAACTTCTATTTGCAGCTTTACTTACTAATTCGGTAAATGTGATACTTTGCATTGTAGCAGACATATTTTGAATTAAAGAAATAAACTCACAAGGCAGGTGCTTTTCCAGAAGGCTTGTTGCATTAGTACATGGGGGTGTGCTTTGACCCATACCACGTCATGGTAATGGGGGAGATAATTGAAAAGATGATGGAGGCCCTGGGTTTACTGCCCACACATAGCACGTCTCATTTCGTGAGAAGAAAAGAAACCACTGTGTGTGGACCTGTCCTAACACTGACAGAAACTCAGTGCTCTATCATCACCACTTCAGTCTGTTTCTGAATGTGTTTGTTATTTTTGGAGAAACAGAAATCTCAAAGTAGTTTTGCATCATGGTCTGAAAACTACTGCTGTGTCATTCATGCCAGAAATTACTTCCTCGGGATCATAAAAACACATTTCTGGAAAAGATGCTATCTATAAGCTAAGAAATCAAGTTGCAAACAGTGATTGATCACTCTGCTATCCTAGCAACATCAAAAGTTCTACATAAACGTTAATAGCTTATAGATGTGATTTGTTTTGCAAGGTGCAGGCATCATTTGGAATACAGTCTTACTTAAAATGAGAATATGAAAATAAAAAGTTTCCCATTTCTTCTGCCTGTTCTCTGCTGCACAGGCTTTCCAACAATGGAGGATTTATATAAAGTGCAAGAAAGAGCAATTTTGTTCATTCTGCTTTTTTCATTAGTTTATAAATGTACCTTATTTATCAATGAGATGAAATAAAGCAAGGTAACAGGAAGGCTGGTTAATTAAAAAGAAAGGTACACCTAGTTTTTATTTCATTGATGAATTTAAATTAAAAATAATGATATAATTTAGTCAGGGGTTTTCCAGCTGGAAAATCTGACGGTAGCACCAATTCATGTATCTTCATCAGAAGTTTCTGCTGACAGTAATTCCAGTCTCTGGCCTGCCAACAAAACCATACAAAGCAGCCCTGATAGAGATGAAGAGGGGACAGGAGGTTGGTGGTGTGTGCCAAGGGGGCCCTTGTGAGTGAGTGTTTGTGAAGGAGTCGTGGCCACCAGTCGTGCCACCAGTCCTTGCCTTCCCCAGACGGGGTGATGATGGCAGGTCACACACTGCCCACAGCCTCTCTGTGCCCAGCAGGTGACAGTGGCAGCCACTGATCTGGTGTATGCCAGGTACAGTGTGAGTTGGATGGGGCCAGTTAGCACTTTTTCTTTAACCATGCAAAATATGCTTGGGTGACACTTGTAGTGCTGTTTTCTAACTTGGAGTTTTCCGTCTAGTCTTTTTTATGACATTTATCTGTTGCTTAAATAGAAGTGTAGGTAAACTCCCTTTAAATTCTGTAACTGGAAGAAACACAACTGTGCTGCATAATTTTTCTTACTCGAGAGCTGGTGCAGGAAGGCATGTAACAAAGGCACTGTCCTAGTTAAACATCGTGGGAACTATTTGTGCTAAAATTATGTCATCAGCTTTTGATGTATACAGATTTCTTTTGAATACTCTTAAATCCATCCTTCAGTGAATACTTCTAGACATATCTTTTAGAGAAAAAGAAAATTACGATATGGGTGTTCAGTACCTGCAAATTTATCTGTGTGAAGGGTTGCAAACTTTTGAGTTTGTTAGGAGAACATCAGAATTTGCAAATCAGAGGCTTCTTTAAAGCCTAGAAGTTCTTAGTTCTCCTCTAGAGTATTTGTGAGAATGTTACCTTAGTTATTTTGATTTGGAGACATTTTAACAAGGGTAGTAATTGGGATATAATTTTGAAGCCACAGTAATTTTTGAAAAGAATTCTTTGGTCTTCAGAGGAGTCTTGAAGGAGGTAAAAAACATACAGTTTTCTAATAAAATAGACAAACTCTTCTTTAATAATATTCATAAAGAAGGGTAAGAACCTCATTAAAGTTTTCTTCTACAACAACTGTAATCCATTTGCAAGCTGTGTTTGGGCCTGTGCTTGTTACATATCTGTGTGCACAAATGTATGCACAGAGAGAGAGAGATACAAGCGTAAAGGCTCCAATATATGAGAACTGTCTGCCAGTGATTTTTAATTGGCATCTTTGTTTATGCCAATTTGGTTTGTGTTTGACAGCTGATTGCCCAGATAGAAGAGACAACTCTGGAAACAGAAGGACTTCTTAGAATACCAGGAGTTGCGACAAGAGTAAAGGTAAAACATTGTACATGTTATTAACATCCCCCAAAATATATCTGTGTTTGCTGATTTTATTTTGTCATACAAATATATTTTAGCATCCCATTGTTACGAAAATCTTCAAAAACAGAAAGCAAAATCTCTTTACAAAGAAAACTGAATTATATTAGCCAGAGACATGACAGTTTCACCCAGTGTGGTTTTTGGGGGAAGACTGGAGTTCAAGTTCGAAGGAGAGTCAAAGCTACTTTTCAAATTCAGTTGTGCCAAAATCTCATTAATTCTTGGCAGGAGCTTTCCAGCCTTTTGCTTTTTCCCTGAACCAGCTTAATCATCTGAACAGTTCATACGCAGTCTTTCCACCCCAGGAGGAAGCTTTTCTCTGGCATTGTGAGCCTTTTTTAATAACTAGACTTAACCTGTGTTCCAGGGCAAGGCAGGCAGCGTGCACTGAAGAACCTCTCACATTTATTTTTATGAACAGCAGTATAAGCGCTCGGCTCACTGAGCGCAATCTTGTTAGGCACGTCTGTGCACACCAACACTTCGCAGGGCGAGTGCCAATTGCATGCAGACTCTTCCCCAGCATTTGCCTTAATGCAGGGAGCTAAGTACACTGTATGATTCATGCCAAGACTCAATGTGTTAAAAAGACGGTCTGAACTGGCCCGAAATTCTAAACAGAAAGGACCATTTAAGTGGATTCAGCTGTCCAAAGCCGTCTGCCAGCCTCTGTTGTGTAGAACTCAGTCCAGCTGCTGGTTCATTAGAAACAGCTAAAAGAAGGAAATATTATGGAAATTGGTTTTGTTTATTTACCCGTAACTAAGTTACTAATTTCTTTTTCAATTTTCTTTCTTTCTTTGTTTTGAACTTCTCATCTGTTCTGCAAACTGGAATGATTTCTTAGTGATTTTGTTGATTTGTTTGCTCTTTGATTTTATTAGCTCAATACATTTTCCCAGGCTGATCATTCACTGTTTGGCTTTAATTTATTTTTTACCTATTCGTAGGAGCTACTTCTTTAAATTAAGCAATAGTTTTGTTAGCAAATATGTTAAGTTCTTGTTCAAAACCAAAATTTTTAAAAACCCAAAGAGTTTATCCTACTAAAGGACTGAAGTTTTCTCTTAATTTTCTTAAACTGGAAAAAAAAAAAATTCCTCATTATATAATTTTATAGAAAGACACAGAAAAATACTTTGCTATCATATTCTATACATTTTAGAGTTGTTATTAGTAAAAATGCATTGGATATACCCCATAGTCAAATACATTTACTTTAAAATGTAAGCATTGAAGCACTAGGACACATAGTTGAAATTTCTGCCTTTGCCCCTCATATAAAATGATTATATATATGTGTTTAATACTGCATTTGCTGCAGTGATTTGGTCTGAATGTGGATGGAGAAGCTGATGAGCCTCGGGGAGAATTTTCTTCTCTGTTTCTAAAGCTTGCTATTTTTCTTGGTCAGGAAATCATACCCACTTGACTTTAGACATCTGAGTTATGAGTGTTGCACCTTTGAACCTATAGTACAGTCAATGGAGACAGAAGATCTCTCTGGAGGGCAGTTGAGAACATCCAACTTTTATATCAAACTAAGTGTCCACATTTTCTTTGGAAATAGATCCCTTTTCCATTTGGACAAAGTTAAATTTAATGAGAATGGTATCTTAAAAATGTATCTAATACCCTCTCTTCAATGTGTCCTTCTTGTCCAGATAAGTAATTATGACCATATTTTTCCACAGCACCTATTTTACAAAACAAGTCAGTGTCGCTGTCCTCTTTTTCTGTCCAGAATGAATGAGGTAGAAGAGGGGAGGGCCTCAGGGCCCCTGGCCCTGTACTGAGGTTACTTCTCACTCTGCCAGACTAGGAAATAAATGAAGTGGGTGTGAGATCAGGACTGATGTTTAGCAGTAGACTAAGAAGAACTTGGTCTTTGCAGCGTGTTCCCATTTGTGCATCTGTGAAAGCCCAGTAGTAGCACTGCCATGGGAGCAGGACAGATGTAGTATGGTAATATCTGCTGCCAACAGAATCCCACCCTTTCCCAACCGCAGAGTTATGACCTTCCTCTGAGACTTTCAGTGCTTTTTACTCTGCTGCATAACCTCATGATTTGCAGGACAGTCCCCTTCCACACAGGACATGTTTGACTCCCAGTGCCAGGCAAAGCTGTATGTGCCCAGCAACATGGAATTCCCTGAGGATGGCAAGACATTCAGCTATTCAGTTACACAAATCATTCCTTGTGTTTTAAAAAGAGAACCAGCCTCACCTTAGTGTATATTTTGATAAGAAGCTGTGTGTCAACACACATAATTGCCTTATTTGTTTTTGAAAATGACCATTGTATACATTACAGAAACACCCTTGGGTAGTAGTTTAAGTATTGCTCTGTATATCAGACAAGCCTTAATATTTGGGCGGAGGGGAAGTCATGACCCTTATGTGCTTGAGTGTGACATCTGTTTCTTACTGTATATTCCATATGGCCCTGACTCAGGCCCATGGGATTTCTTCCCATATGATTTGACTGCTGCCTATTACTGTGTGTTTGCTTGCAGTACTTTGGATCCCAAAATTTATCTTTTTTTTTTTTTTTTAACAAAAGACCAGCAGCAGCTGGTGATATTAAGTGATATTTCAGATATCCTTTCCATCCTCCCCTCCCCACTTCAAAGTGTAGAAAGTATTGCTGTGTATATAACGCTTGTATGACTTCCAACAGCCAAATATTACTGGTGCTCTCTGTATCTACTGTCTTTCAGGGTCTTTGCCAAGAACTGGAAGCAAAATTTTATGAAGGGACTTTCAACTGGGAAAACGTAAAACAACATGATGCAGCAAGTCTTTTAAAACTCTTCATCCGTGAACTGCCTCAGCCACTCCTCACTGTAGAATATCTCAAAGCTTTCCAAGATGTGCAGAGTGAGTAGTGTGCTTTCTGTCTCTGCTGAAAGAATTGATACCCGTGCAGATAAGTGCCTCTTTGCTGAGAAACAAGTTGAATAACAACAGCAAGAGTTGTCCTGGGAAAAGATGGGCATAATTTTGCTAATGTACAGTATCTTTCATGTAACAACTATTTTAATAGCTTACATATACAATGAAAGCACATTTTCACTTCCTAATGTTTCTGATAGTAGTTAGGAAGTATACAAGGGTTATACAGAAAATGTATATGACAGGATCAGTTTATAAATAGTGTTTGCTTCAAAGGAAAACCACAACAAAGATAAGCAGTTCTCCAGGAAATAGAACAGATGATAATTTATATTGTTTAGGGTCTTTTATGTATTTATAAGAGGAGAAGTTAGAACAGAACAGTCAGAACTGCTGATCATCCATGGTCTCTTGGGATCAGCAAGTTCTTGAGAAAATGTCCTCCTTGCCAACTGGTCACCAAGACAGAAGACATAGCTGCTGTAACTGAAAGAGAGTGGCGTGGTGATAATGAATTGGGAGTGAGAGTCCACATGCATAAACTCCCCAGTCAACATGGGACTGCAAGGGCGATTCCCCTTGTCTGCAGGCAGAGCAATGGCTTATTTCTAAGAGGGACTTTCTCATAATCACAGAATATTCTGAGTTGGAAGGGACCCACAGGGATCATTAAGTCCAGCTCTTAAATGAACGGTCTGTATGGGGATCAAACCATCAACCTTGGTGTTATTAGCACCGTGCTCCAGCCAACTGAGCTGAACTCCCATGGACAGGGAGACTGATAAATATTCTTAAAAACCGTGGACTGTGTTGAGTCTCCCAGGTGTGAGCTGCCTTTCAATACTGTTATGTTGGTTGGAGAAGGAGGCTGGTGCTTTGGCCTGCTACACAGTGTTGTTGATTTTGCAATACTGAGTGTCAGGTTAAAACTGGCCAGAACACTTTCAGGTGGTGCTGGCAGCAAACAGGTCCACAAGGTTGTTCCGTTTACTGGATACTGATTGGAGCCAGGAGGGTTTCTGCTTGTGCTCCTGAGCTGTCTGAAGTCTTATGGGGTTTTACTTACCCAGAAATACTCAGGTGCAAGGATCCAAACCACTTTCTGTATTGAACCATAAGATTTGCTTTGAAACAGACGTAACATTTCATAGCCTCCCATTGTTTAAATTGTCTGCCTTGTTGGTTTCATGTAATAAGATTAGGTGGCAGAGGAAAAGGACCATATTTGTGACAGTAATCAGTGTTTTTCATGATACTGTGACTAAGTAGTCTGGTTAGTATTAAATATTTAAACAACATAATTTGAACTATTTAATTTGCTAGTTTAAGTAATGTAAGCAACTAAAATTCAGTTGTTACTTAGGTGAGCAGACAGAAACTCCTGATTTAAGTAATGTATTTTAATTGGTTTGCAATTGTATTTTTGCATACTTTCCTAGGAAAAGATTGATGCTCATTGCTTTTCAAACATTGGGACATACGGTGTTTTGAATTTAAGCTTTACTTTCAATGTATGTCCTTCTAAAGCAGGTAGATAGACTGCTCTCACTACTTGATGGTTTAAATGGCTATACAATTTGCCACTCATTTATTCAGATCCTTAATTTTTAGTATGGTAGAAAGTAGTCAGTAAGGTGAGGGATTTTTTTTATTTCATCAATGAACTTTTACTTTTGTTTGGCAGTGTCTCCCAGTTTGATTTGGATGAAATGTATTTGAAAAAGCAATTCAGTTGGAATCCCAGCAGGGTGCATGAGAATAGCCCTGTTGAATTTTAAAAAAAGTGTGGTAAAACTATGTTGTGCAGGTACCTCCTTCCTTGCTTGTTTTATGTATGGCCTGATGCATTAGCAGTCTTCTGAGAAGACTTGCCAGAGCATGTCCTCTAAAGCACGACAGGAGGAAGTTTATCACAAGTGACAGACGTGAGAAAGTTGGGGCTTTCTGGGCTGCCGGAACGTAGGAACTCCTCTAGGAGATGGAGGAGTGTAGGGATGCACTCATTGTGCAGCTTGGGTGAATGATGCACCACTGAGCAATTGGTAAAAGGCAGAACCAACGTTACTTTTCTTTAATTACAGCTTGCCTCATTTGGTTCAGCACTCTCTGCTGTAGATACGCGTTAAGCTTCTCTGCTCTCGGTTTTATCCACGCCGCTTTGCTGTTGCAGCTGCTGCTGGTTATGTTGCTGGAGACTTGCCTTACTCAGTGACATGTGGTATTCATTCTGTGTGGGTGATTTGGGAGATCGTGCAACTGTGAAGGCAACCAGAGAAACTGTGAAAGCAGTGTTGAATATACCCTTGCATCTTGGAGCACAGGCTCAGAAAGGGAAGAACCGTTAGCTATTCCTTCTTGTAGCATTGCAAAATAAAGAAGAAATCACAAGGCATCTAGAAAACATTGCCAAAAGACTGCTGAGTCACACAGCAACTGAATCCTAAAAGAACATTTGGAAATGAGTATCAGAAAACCAGGATCTGCCAGTCCTTTGTCATACTATGATAATTAGCCATGTGTATGCATTCAGCATTTTGCAAGAGGTTTCAACTTCAAAATCATGCTTTTTGAAGGTTACAAATAACAATTTCAAAATACTGAGGTCCATGTGCTTTACTGGCAGATCTCCCAACAAGGAAACAACAACTGCAAGCTTTGAATCTTTTGGTTATCCTTCTACCTGAAGCAAACAGAGACACCCTGAAGGTTAGAATTTTTAATACTATTTTCTTGCATAAATATTTTGTCTGTTTCTGTGAATCCACTATAATGAATGCTGTTGTCTTTTTAATATTCTTTTTTTTTTCAGTTCAAAGTTGATGCTGAAACTAGTCATTCTTTCCCCCCCCCACCCCCCCCAATTTCACATAACTTTGGGAGGAAAATAAAAAATAACTTAGGGCCCTAAATCATCCCAAATGACTTTTAAGAATGTGACTTGAAATTTTTTCCAGGAGATTGCTGTAGTAATCTCCCAGTGAACAACTTTTGCTCTTAGAAGTTTTGCTCCTTTTTTTTTTGCAGGAGTCATTATTTCCAGTGCAAAAAGTAAACAGTGTTAGAATATAATGCATGTGAGTTTCCTTTTACAAACTGGTTTAGCTCTCCATTTTTATTCCTCACTTTTCTCTGTGCTGTTTGTTTCTACTCTCAATAAACTAGAAATTTACACTTCCTGTTGCTATTTGTAGCATGTTAGTTATATGGATTCTTCCAATTTGTGCTTGTCCTTTTGTAGCGAAGCTGTTAATGTTTTTTTAGAATATGCTTACTGTTAAAACTGTTACAAGCAAGAATGAATGCAGGATTTGTGTAGGATGCAGAACATCATCTGTTGCAGGCAAAAAATCCTACTAGGTCTTATTGTTCAAACAAGACTTTATTTTTGAGTTTGTTTATTGTGTGGAGGCAGTCAAGAAGGCTCCTGA
The DNA here is from genome assembly GCA_013397935.1 of Dasyornis broadbenti. NCBI lineage: Eukaryota > Metazoa > Chordata > Aves > Passeriformes > Dasyornithidae > Dasyornis > Dasyornis broadbenti. The sequence goes on from VZRN01000256.1 coordinate 3,126,885, forward strand.
GTTGAGCTACAAGTATCTGGAACGGAATTAATTGAAAATTGCCAATTTCTAACTGGCTACCTCTCACTCACAATGCAGTGCTTTCCTCATGAGTTGCTTACCTTACAGAATTAGCCACTCCATGTTTCCATAACTGTGACAGCTGGCACTATTGTGTTCACTTTCAATTTAAGAAATGCCAATAGTAATGTCTTCACAAGCATCTGTGCGTTGCTACTTATGCACCTACATAACAAAGGTTTTTAAAAAAAAAAATCTTATTGTGCAGGGCCTCAAAGTCACATGAATGCTTTTGAAAATGTTACCCACAAAACCAACAAGAATGTTTTACTTCATTACTTGAAGGAAACAAAACTTGCATTACTGTTCTGTGCATAAATATATTCACAGTTCTATTATTGACTGCTTTAAATGTGGTTTTATTAGGAATTAAGAGCCTTTTGAAAAAATATGTAACGTCACGTTTCACTCATATGTTCATTTTCAACTCTGCACATCCTTCAGTTTTCACATGCAGAGCTGAGCTGTAATTTCTGCTCTTATTTCAGGTACTGCTTGAATTCCTCCAAAGGGTAATTGATCACCGAGACAAAAATAAAATGACGTTAAAGAATGTTGCGATGGTGATGGCCCCAAACCTTTTCACGTTTCATGGGTTTGGCTCAAAGACTATAGAACAAAGCGAGTTTGTTATGGCAGCTGGGACAGCAAATGTCATGCGCTTTATGATTCAGTACCAAAAACTTCTCTGGACAGTAAGTGTGTTTTAAGGGAGGGTGGAGGATGATAAATTTCACAACAAGGTATCTGAATAGGGAAGTTACATCCACGATTTAGAGAAGGGTCAGACCGATCCAGCTGGGTTCTTGCTCATGGATAACTCTTACGGGAGCAAAACAAAAATATTACATCTGTTGTTAAGCTCTGGTGGTCAGAGTTTTAATATTGTATCTACTACATGTGAACTCAAAAATAAGTCCTTGGGGGATATTCATATTTGATCTATCAGTCTACATTACTATGGGAAATTCTTTTTGGCTTAGAAATATTAACGGGAAACACAGTGTTTGAACTCATTGTCCTTTTGGGCCAAACTTAATATTATATCAAATGTGTTTTGATAAAACGTGAAATTATGTCATGGTCTTAAGCAAAGCTCTAGCTTAGACAAACTGGACAAGTTGGAGGTTTGTTGTCCATCAGCAGCTTGAAACAATTTTGACCTTTGCTGCATGTGAGGAGAAGTAATTATCACCATTTTACACTCTAAGTGTCAAGTGGTTTTTTTTGGCTGAGAAAAGTAAAAACACTGTATGATTCCACCTCTCTTCCCCTGAGAGCTTACTGAATGATATATCGTATAACAAGTGGAGTGGTTTTAAAATTGTTTCACAGTTTTATATAATTTCAATCTTTAGTTATTACTGGAAAGAAATAATATTTTTAAGTTCTACCTGATAATCTCACCATTTACAAAGTTTTGATAAGTTAGTTACTAAAGAAAATTATGTAGTTATTCATGCTTATTCTGTATATTTATCTAGATTCCGAAGTTTATTGTTAACCAAGTGAGGAAGCAAAACACTGAAAGCCAGAAGAAGGAGAAAAAGGACAAAGCTATGAAGAAACTGCTGAAAAAGATGGCATATGACCGGGAAAAGCATGAGAAACAGGAGAAGACTCCTAATGATGTAAGGAAACATATATCTGAAGTGCTTTATTAATAGGACCATCATTTTTAGTGAAAAAATTGATGTAGCAGAGGGGATATATACATTTATTTAACTGAGAATTCCAACAGATAGCAAGTTAATGTGGATTTCACAGTTTATGGGTTACCAGCATAACACATTGAGAGGATTGTACTGGTTTTTTTGTTTGTTTTCACAGATTTTTCAGAATATTTCTATTCTGAAAAATGATATCCCACAGGTTTTTTCAGTTTTGGCATTTGAAATAAGTATACATTAGATCTGTATCTGTAGAGAGAGCAAGTGTTGTGACAAGACTCAGTATTACTGAATCCACATTTAGATGTGGTGTTGCCCAGTGGAAGTCACAGCAGACCATGCATTTATTAAAAACTAAACATCTAGATTTCACTACTTGATATTTGAAAGTGTTTGGAAACAAATCTAGTATTTATTTCTTCCATCTTACAGGAGTTCCAAAACCTCTGAACTCTTTGTCTCAGTCTTTAGCTAGAATGTGCACAACCTGCCAAACCCAGGAAACCCCAAAGAATGAAACAAACATGAAAAACTGATAAACTGCTTCTTATGCAGCTATTGTCCAAGTGGCTACTGCCAACTTACCCCAGTCTATATAATCCAAGTTCATTATCTCTCCTTCAGGTAACTGGCATCTGCCAGACCCATCAGTGATGACAAGACATAAGTTTCAGCATAACACACTTCACACATTCTTTAAAGTACAAAAATCCTGTGGCAATTGTAGTGTTAATTTTTTCCTGTAGTTCAGAAAGATTTTAGTTGAGCTGTTCCCGCTGGCATCAAAACTTTAAAAATACATCCCATGCATGTTGAAATCATTTATAATTTTTATAATTACAATTTTTTGAAACTTTTTAGGCTATACGGTATGGTACCCTAATTATAAAGCATTTGAAGTACATTATTCCAAAGTTAGTTTAAATACACAAACAGGTAATACCAAATACGTGTATTCTGATAACGTAATGAAAACGTATCAGATGTGGGTGGCATGAGGATCTCGTATTTGGGTGATATGAAAATAACCCCTTGTGGGTTGGAGTCACAGTGAAGATTCTGGTGAGGTAGAGTCATCTTGTGGTCGCTGGTAGAAATGCAGTGCTCTGAGCAGTCTGGTTTTCTTATCAAGTGTGTGTATGTCAGACTGCAACAAAAAAAGGGATGTCATGTTCTCATAAAGGTATTTTTTAAGGTTTTCAGCCAAAATAAATAGAATGTGGAAAATGACTATGCTACATATCCAGAATCTGCTAGAAACTTCCATATCAGTGTTCTTACCTCATTTTGTATGCAGTGTTTGACACATATCTTTAGCGTGCAAAATTAATTAATTCCCCAAGCATCACTTTGCCTTACTTTCATATCTGTCTACGTGAAGGAATCTTTACACAGAATGACTTACATACAGTTTTACAATAAAGCAAATTAAACACTGGAATGTGTTTTTCTTGGTCTAATAAGAAAATAATTCTTTGAATTCAATTCAGTTGGGTTATCATGAGATTACACTTAATGCTGCCATCCTGTGTTCAACATAGAAATAACAGCAAATACACTGAAGTAAGTAAATGCTGTTGCAAGTTCAGATATTGGATTTTTTCTTTTTTTTTTAAAATTCAGTGCAGAGATACATCTTTTTAATCCACTAGGGAGTTAGAGCTGAGGTCTTTTAGAGTAAATTATGTCTATCTAATCCACTGGGGAGCTAGAACTAAAGCTTCTTGTAATACATTCTTACTCAAATGTAAATGTAAAGTTACTATTCAATGATTTTCTTTAAGCCCTAAAATTCTGTGGGGATTTTCTTCAAAATTAAATGGTACAATTTTTTACAAATCCTTGATGGTTATTTCAAGCATTCAGTAATTTTGGGGGCTTGAGAACATATTACTCTTAAAATCATATTCACAAATTTGATAAGGCTTCAATGTGAATTTTACACATTTATACATTTTTCCAAGAAAAGAAAATCTCATTCTTTAAGGAAAATTTACTGTTGTGGTTTTTTTTTTTTCTCCCCAGTTTTCAATTTATACTGCTTTAATTTGAAAATGAGGTGACTTCTCCTGTGTAGTTCCTGAACTACATTTCACTATTAGATGGCAAGTGAGGCACCCAGATTTGTGGTGAATTCCCACTCCAGTGAAACCTGTTTGAAACTTTCAAGACCTAATTATCCTGTGTGCTGCTGAATAAAAGCTAAAGAAAAGTTTCTATTTTCTAACACTTGCTGTGTCACCCCACATGATTAAACATAGATGGACAGAGCCTGAATCACTTCCATACTCTGCAGAAATAACTCACTATCTGCATTCTTAATAGTAGCTCAGATAAAATTTCATCTTGGCTCTGATGAGGCCGCTCTGTCAATCACATTTCCCCTTTTGAGACAGAGGTTAAATAGCATTTACTGCAAACTTCAGGTGAGATCTCTGTACAGTATTGAGAGTGGTTAATATTAGAGGGCTTGTGAGGGTTAATTGCTTTTTGGGATACCTGTGCATTCCTATGGCCCCAAGTCAGTGTTAGGGATTAAGTCTTTATGTTGGTGTTGGACTGAATAATGCTCTAGACAGGCAAAGAAAGATGCCCTCAGGACTGGAAATTTACCTACTGCCTTTAGCCAGATTTATACCATCTGTCATTATATTCCTCTGTATGGTGCAATTGTTCCAGAAAAGGGAGCAGTCACTTGGGCAGCACAGCGCAATGCACTGTGCTTAGCTACTGCGTTAGAAAAACCACTGTATCCCACGGCCCTCCTGTTTGTATGATCTGTTTGAATTCACACAGAGTAACATTCCTGACTCCTGCAGAATTTGTCACTCACTGCAGTGCCAGATTGTTTACTAAAAAAATTGCTACCTGCTAAATCATTTATCTTTGTATGGTTTTCCAGATTTTTGTCCCAAACTAGGTGTAACATTTTGCAGTGCAAGAACAGCTGCTTGGCATTTCTTTCAGACTTTGTAGCATGTAGCAAGCACCTTTTGAAAATCAGTTTTATTTTTCATAATGCTCAGGCCCCATTCCTGCTTGGTATAATTTGCACATTTAATAAATATATATACTATTTCATTGTTGGTGAAAATATTGCGTAGGCACTTAATTTCTCTCTGCATTTAGAGTGAAAAATTTTTAAGTGTGTCACGAAAAATGGCATAGAAGAAACTGGGAGAGATCCACCCCAGATCCTATAGCTAGGCAGCTGCTCTTCTTTGTGATACATAGATTCAAGTCCCTCTGGAAAGAAAGGGCTTGAAAGAAGATTAGTATCTCACAGGTGACTGCTGTGCCTGCTGCGGATGTAAATTTTGTAGGCCAGTGTATTTTCCATCAATTAAGGATGTAATATCTTCTGGTTTTTAACAGTGCAATGCACCTAATTCAGCCAGGGGTTTTGTAGTGTTTTAAATCTGACCTGAGAGGGCCTGTGAGGCGAGAGAGGGAACTTGCAAACTAAGTAGCATAGGTAACCCGCTCTTCAGTGTGTTGTCAGTCCTCTTATAGGTTCATGGCTTATATGTTGGGATGTGCAGCCCCTAATTTGGATGTTTTGAACTGTGCTGTGTAGAGAATAGGTCCTTCTGTCATTCAGCTCTTAGAGGTTTTAGGCCACGTTTTCTTTCCCACCAACTTGCACAGTGTATGGGCTAGGGGATGCTCAGGTTCTGTTCTCTCTCTGTAGTTTGGCAGCCTAAACATGTTGTGCAGCTGAGCATGATTTCTCCTGGAAATGCAGGTGGTGAAAGTGGCAAAATGCATTAATTAGCTGAGCTAATAATGAGTCTCTGTGAATAAACAAAGTAATTATTCTGTTTGATCTGCAACCATAATGTTAGAGCTCTGTGGACGTTTCTTGTTCTTTCTCTCATACACTCAAAGCAGACTGGTTTTTAAATAATTTATCATGTGCCTGCTCTGTGGCCAAAAAAAAAGTTATCCAGCTGAAAGTTGGAGAAACTCCACTAAAATCAACTGAGACAAAATGATAAAGAACTGTATACAAAAATGAAAGCTAGTTTAAATTTACCATGCTGAATTTGATGGAAGACCAGTTAGGGACATCTATAAATAATCATTTCATCCATAAAAATTTCATTTATTTTTGACAGGATCCTAAATGTTTGGAAAGAGACAAAAGAAAATTTAGCAGGATTTACTACCTAGCAGATGGCTACAGACACTCTTTCCATAGGTAGAGGCCCTAAAGAACAGATTTGACAAATTTAGAGATGAATCTAGGGGAAATCTCATAGAGATCTCTTGCAATCTTATGAATCTTTGATTCCGCAGTTACTGCATAGCAAATTCTCAGTATGATGATCCTTAATGCTTTAGATAGAAATAGTTATGTTGTCTAGTATTTTTAAATTGATAAATAATAAGACTGGATACAAAAGGATTGTTTGGTTAAAATTGCTTACCATAACTCATCATTTGTATTAGTAATGAGCTTTCAGCTTTCTCAGGAAGCTGTTCTTCTGAATCTGCTCATGTTTGTACTTGTTCTATATTCATTTAACTCTGATGGTTTCGGAGAAGCTATTCTAGATTCACAGATGCCCAGATTTATTCATTGATTTTGGAAGAAATGTTCAGCCTTGCAATTGGATAAATGGAAGGTTGTGGGCTGGAAAAGAAGAGAATGAACTGTCACAATCAACCTTGAGTACAGAGACTCTTACTTTCTTTTCCTATTAAAATGATTACATTTGGGTAAGTGATAATGTAATACAAAGAGAAAAATTTCCAGCAACAGAAATTAGGACCTTATTCACAAATAAATTATGCATTTTATAACTTCAAATGTCATGAACCTGCAAGCTGAACAGAAAAACCTGTCCTTTGGAGCCCTCCTTCTCTGTAGCTAATATGATTAATATTCATCATCAAGGACTTGTGGGTTGAAATAAAATACAAATCCATTGTATAGTCAGACCTGCAGGTTGGCTAGCTGAATATATTCTGGACAATTAGAAATAGGGAGAAAAAGCTGCAGTAGTGAATATCTGTTTTTGTAAAAAAAGAAATTTACGAAGAGGAAAGAAGAATCACTTAAAGTAGACTGATCCATGAATACTTGGTGTTTTCTTTCTTCTTTGGCAGGAAGTTCTGATTAAATGAAACTGAAAAGTTTCTTCCAGAAGTTTTAGCCGAGGGTCGGTGCAGGGGCATTGCCTGGTTTTCATGCCTGCAGCAAGACTTTTCCATATCAATGTCACATGCCTCTTATCATACCAAAGTGTGTTCTTAATATAACATAATCGTTACTGTTACTCTTAACATCTTCAAGAAACAATTAAACACTACTGTTCTTTTGTTCTGAAGTTCTCCCTGTTGTTAAGAAGAGCTTTGAAGGTCGGATGTAATTTACTGAGCTGCTGCGAAGTTATTGTGTGTTTGTAGCGAAGTATAGTAGATAGTGAAGCACAGAGCACTGTACTTACTTACTTATTCCATGCTGTATTTTGAGAAGCTCATCAAAGCCAGCTGCTAGCAGCTTTGTTCCAACACTCTTATTGCTTTGCAGACTGATGTTCCTCAGGGAGTGATACGGGTGCAAGCACCTCATCTTTCCAAAGTTTCCATGGCAATACAGCTGACAGAAGAACTGAAAGCCGGTGATATAGTAGCCAGGTTTCTCAGCCAGAAAAGGTATAAACACATCTTTGTTTTGTTATCATTTCGGGAGAAGTGTCTCTTCGTTTATTATATCAAGAAAAAAGTTTTTAAATACTCAAAGTCCGGGTCAGTTCAGGAACTTTTTGATTGAATTTAGCCATCAAAATACCCGCTTAAGGAATTAACGCTTCTAATGTCAGTAAAGCTCAGGAAGCCTTCAGGAATACGAGTGCTGATAGTAAAAAATTAATTGCTATTTAATCTGATGGGTCAGGAGTAGTTTCATAATTTTCTGGGGACAAGTCGGAAGGGAACTTCAAGAAAACAAAGGAATGAGGAAAGGAGAAAGAAATTATTTTTTAAAACAATGCATTTATATATAACAGCATAATAGGTATTGGAGTATAATGATGTGCAAATATCATGCACATGAAATGATTTAAAAGGAAAGCTACATTTTAGTCATTCAAAACCATTTAGAAAGGGAGAAATTGTAATCAATCTTCTGAAAAAAAAAAATTAACACACATGTTCATCATATGTAACTATTCAGCTACAGCAATACTACGGTTCGCTAGTTGAGATTAAGAAGCTGCTTTCTCCTAATTGCTGTTTTTAGAGGTTTACACCATTGTCAGAAAGTTATTTTCTGGGTGGGCTTTAGAATATATTATTACAATTAAGCAGTGAGAATAATAGAATCCCTTTGTAATACAGGGACTTTATTCTTCCACTGTCTGTTTTTTGCTTCTTTTAGTTGTAGTACAATTAAAATCAGCAAGAATGTGGTTTCTCCCACCCAACCATAATGCTTTTCTCTAAAATATTAAGTATTTGAGGGAAATACATATTTTTGCAGCAGTAAAAGAAAAATCAGAGGGTAAATATCAAGCTACTTGCTAATGACAATGAATTTCTTTTCTAAAACCGCAGTTTCTTCACATTTATCTTATTTTCCCTTTTCTGTAATGTATTGCTCACTTGCAGGACTGTTCATTTGCACTAGCATAAAAGGGTGTTCTTGTTCACTGACTATATCAGTAAGCATACACACAAAGGATTTGTGACAGGTACACTGCTGATCTTAATTACCATAACTTCTCCCAGACATGTCTAGGTGGCTGATCTACAAACTCCTTCGTAATATCATCTTTCATTGTGTTCTGTTTTTTCCTTACAGTGGAAATGTCCAATCACTCAAGAGAGAAGAGGTCTTCCTTTATGAAATAGGAGGAAATATTGGTAAGAGCAGCTTCTGAACAACTTCTTTTGCTAGAATAGGATTCCTTGGCACATTGTGCATGGGCTTCACTGTGGTTTCATTTTTATTCATGTCCCTGGTTCTCCCTGACACTAAGACAGACATGTTAACCTTGTGGAGAAGGCAGAGATGTTGGTGTGATCATTATATTAGTAGTATCTTATTATCTGTCTCAAAGGAAGTTGGCAGTGTAACAAATGTTCCTGATACGTATGTACAGTGAATAAGCACAGAAAGGTTGGATACAAAGGTGCTTGAAGTTCATCTTATTCATCTCTTTGTATTGAGGCATAATAAGAGAACTTACAGTCCTTCATGTTCTGCATTTGAGTGTTGCTTGCAAGTTCCTGTGAAGCAGAAAAAATGCTCAGCCAGAATCATGTGATAAAATTTTCCAACGGTTAGTCTTTCCTGTTCTGCCTGTTCCAGACCTTTTTGATTAAAGTAAGTAGCAGATCAGCAAAATTAGTGCCAAGGATAATTTTGAACAGAGTTCTGAAATTTTCTTTCACAAGTGCAAGAGTATTTTTGCATTATGAATCAATTTCTAATCACAGTATTTTTCATATGCTCAGGAAAACAAAGAAAGAACTAGAAAACAGTAGTAGATTGGACCTACGTTTACTTTTTCCTTAACTGTGACCTGTTATACTTTTTTTAAGTTATAAAATTTCATGCAGTACTTCTGTCCTCTGCAAGTTTAAATCCTGTATGTAAATTGCTACTTCTAGCATTTTTCTTTTTTACCTAATCACCATTATAAATCAATTTTTTGGCATGTGTGTCTAAACCAAAAAACTTAATTAAAAATAGCACATCTCTGTGTTTCCTGAAGCAGGCATGTTTTAGTGTTTTTACTAAGTCTGATGGCAACAAAAAAATAAAGAAATTGCCAAGATAGCTGGATGCCAGATGAATGTATTATATGTTCTCTTGCAAATCCAGTATGTACATACATTTCCTATGCCTGTTAAAGCAGGTTACGATCCCAGATGTAAGATGTTTTTAAAGGAGAAGAATATCTTGTTTATTGTACAGAGGTGTAATCATTGCAGAAAAAAAGGTTTTGTAACAGAATTCTAGTGAAACTTGAACAACTTACTATTACTTCAAACATGTGACACAAATTGTACTTCTCTTGAAGAAAGTGCATGTGTAGTTGCAGATTTGTTTTGTTTTGTTATGATGTATATTAGAAAGCTCAGATGTTTTCTCTGTCTGAGTGGTTTACTTCCAGAGAATTTCAACTTTAATCAGTCCTTACTAGTCCTTATCAATACTCTCAGTTGAGGTAAGAGAAACTTCCAGCCTTTAACCTGCCATACAGGTTTAAGTAAACCAGCTGTCCTGGCCTTTGCCATCTGTCTCTCTGCCCCATGTGCTTGACTCATGTAGAGGGAGCCCAAAACCAAGAAGACTCAAGGAGCTCATGGCACACTCCTATCCTTACACTTACACCCATGATCGTGACACACGCAATGCTGTTATCCTGTCCCCTGGCAGATGGAGCTACTGAAATCTCCAGACATTTTTTGAGTACTCAGTACACTCTGGGGTTCCAGGGCACTGAATGGGACTCCTGCCACTGCTTTGTGCCCAAGACTCGCTGGATAGGGACATGACAAAGCATTATCCGTGTGCTCTCACTGCCTGAAAGTGCTGCACGGCATGGAGGAGAGGGCCTAATTCAGCAATGTGGGCAGTACTGGTCACAGAGGTTGGGATTAAAATCCTGGAGAGAGCAGATGGAGGCTGCGCCTGGTTGAGCAGGAGATCTTGCCTGCTTGCCTGCTCTGTGCACGGAGTCCAGAGAGCTGGCAGACAAACCCAGCTACAGCATTCCACCTGTGCTTGTGTCCCGTGTCAGGAGTGCAAGTACTGGAAACATCTGCCTGGCACGAGCCATGCGCCCCAGCCACTGGCACAGAGGAGTAGAAGAGGGGCTGTGATGTGGAGCTGCAAATGCATGAGATAATGCTTTGCCTTTAGGGGAATGGGAAGAGTGTGCAAATCTTGATGGATCAGCATATGCTATTTTCATCATAGCTACTAGATATAAATTAATTGTTTGTAATGCACCAAGAACAGTGTACTACTTTCCCATTCTAGGACAGCAACTATTACAAGTGCTATGCAGAACAGCTGACTTGAGATGAGCAGGATAGGGAGTAACCACCTTCTTAGCAAGGAAAAGCCTTGCACAAACATAGCATTTAAAAAGGGGGAAATAACCTGAAATTTGAACGGGTTTCTATGGAAAGGTGAACATAGTTTTTGGATATAATCATGAGAGGACCAGGACAATGCTCCTGTTTTCCTAAATCGTCTCAGAGGGGAGCTCCCACCTGCATGGTCTGTGTGTAGAATCTAACCTACAATATGCCACAGAGGTAAAACAGCCCTCCCCTCCTTCCTTTTTCCTCTTGTCCCCCTCTCTCCTCAAGGAAGACAGGAAGGGTAAGAGCACTTCCAGCTTTTATTTGCGTTGTCGTTCGTTAAACACCACAGAGAGACCTTGAAAATGTAAATGAAGCAAAACAGTGACAGGAACTTTGAAAGTTGTTTCTCTTTTGGTACTGGTTTAACCATGTGTCTTTTCTGTTTCTAGGAGAACGCTGCCTTGATGATGATACCTACATGAAGGACCTATACCAGCTCAACCCAAATGCTGAGTGGGTTGTAAAACCTAAGCAGAGCTAAGCTCACACCTAATGGCAAAACCCCCAACCTGTGGACTTACATTGTCAGGCTGAATGTTTCAAAGGGATAATGTGTCCTTTCAACATTCAGCCATTATGTATATTAATAGAACTTCATCCAGTTTAAAAAAAGAAAAAAAAGTAGCGATGGTGACCCAACAGTGATAACCAGTAAACTTTCAGTTTTACTTGCAGCAAAAGTTTGGAGATAGCACAGTTTTCCCACTCATGTTTGAAATGAACATAAGTACCTTATATATTTTATATACAAGTACCTTAAATATTTTAATGGCACTAATCTACCTCCCATCTGGTAGGTCTTGTTTAAGAAGAATTTATTTTACAAACAGGTGTTTAACCTCTTTATATTAGAGATCTACAATCTGTTTGTGTAGCATTTTGTGTTTGTATAGGTCTTTTCAATCCTAGTACAATAGAGAACCAAATCTTGATCAGCACTTCTGAATGGTACAGTATTAAAAATACCTAACCCAGTCATATGAATTTCCCAAATATGTGTGAATTTCACAGGAAAAAAAACCTGCAATGCAATATGTTTTGTCTTTGGAAGTCCTAATTTAAAGTTTGATGAAAACTATTTAAAAACAACTGTGAAATGCTTTCTATGCAGCTTTTTTGCTAGATCTTTTAAGTAATTTTATTCTTACTTGTTTGATTGTACTCTTGAGATTATTTAAAAGAAAGAAAAGAAAAAGCAAAGAAAGGATCACATGACAAAGTGAGTCTTCTCAAAGCTCACTACTCTTGGCATTGTACTTTCTGGTGACATGCACTAGAAAGACCTTTTAGGTTTTTCAGCAATGATCTGCAGCCATGTTACGTACATGGATTTCAGGTTTTTTTGACATCTGGTAGATTGAGTTTTGTGGACTGCCAAAACTTTTCAATTACTCGCACAATAAAAACTTTCAGGAAAAATAAAATAGGAAACTGTATTTTAAATTTCATGGGTAGCAAACCACTAAACCTTTTACTCAAAACCAGTGTGTCTGCTGTGGATATTACCTACCATCAGCTTTGTATCTGGTCTATCCTGGACGAGGCTAGAAATCAAGTTCTGATGCTGATAGATGCTGTCTAAACTACTTCAAAAACAAATAGTCCAACAGAGAATTATTGCAAATCCATCCCTTTGCAGGGAAGGACTGAAAGCTCCCCATGGAATTCACTGATAATGAATTATAGACTGATGAGGCTTGTGGCAACACAAAGAAGTGTGGCCTGGAGCTCCAGAGCCCCAGTCCCACAGCAACACTTTGGAATCACTAGCTTCTGTACCATTTTACACTTTATTTGTAAACAAGCTCAGCTGTGCTCATGTGCTTACACCTGCATGCTGACTACTTGAAGTTACTACTGTGAAACTGTATCCTCTGAATGAAATACTTTTCTTTCAATGCACTCACAGAATTACGTTGACCTCATAGGGAATGTTATACATACAATCAAGGACCGAATTACATTTTTTTATGTGATCAAAGCTGATTAAAGGAATAAAGCTCTGCTGAGCTTTGGATATAGGCCCTGACTGTGTTGACAAAGTAACCACTGGAACTCTCCCTTTTGTGTACAAATTTTGAAAAAGAATTCTGAAAGGATATGGAAAAATTAGACATCTGCTGATCAGTTAACCACAGCATATGAACAATTTTGGGACCATTTGTATTTATTGTTTCTTAGAGTCAAAGACTGTCTTCATATGAATAGGAAGCATTGGTTGGTTCTGAAAAGCAGAGTGAGTAAAACAGGGAATTGTTCTAATGTGACTGTACTGCCCTCTGCTCCATGTAGTTGGGTATCCCCACGTGGTATAGCACTGTGCCACTATGGGCAAATCCTCTAAGACAAATCACTTTTGTCTGTAGAACAAACCGTATTCCCTGTTCTTCAAATGTAAGGAATAGAGTAGGCAAAACAGTACAGTGCTTAGGTAAACATTTATGAATCTAATGTAATAAATATAAAGGGGTTTTTTGACATGTAATACAAAAATGATGTGTGTTTTCATAATACATTATAGTTCTGTAAAAGATTACTTGTTACTGGAACTCTAGCTGTTATTTTAATCAGGAGCAAAGTGCAGATGATAGGAACAGCTGTTCCTAACATTTTCAGTATAAAATTGCAACCAACCTGTGGTTATGATCTCTTAAATAACTTTGGTTTTGGTTTAGTGCCATTATTTTTTTTTTTTTTTAATTTAAAAAAGTTCTTTTGTAATTAAATGTTTTTTCTGACTTCTTTTCTCATTTGAATTCTTATATTTGTGCATAAAACATATGCAAATTACACTAAGCGATGATTATTCTGTAATTTCACATTTTACATCTTTGTAGAGAGCTTATAGTTTTGTGTATGACAAGAGACATTAACTTAAAGTCTTGCAAAATGAATGCCTGCTGGAAAAGGAAATAACTGGCTAGAAGTTTAGAACTTTGCTGCAATTGTAATACACCTTTGCTAAATCTGTAATATAGCAATTACTGGGTATATGTGAAGGAACAGGAGACTTCTCAGCTCTTATTGAAAATACCGGCTCTTAATTCCTCATAATCAAGTAATTAAATTAGGGCACAAGTGGGAAGCCCAAAACGCATTCAGGTAAGCTGATAAGAATCTTTTATAATTAAAAAGATAATGCTGCATTAGTTGTTTATTTGGGGTCATTTGGCAGGCCACCATTGTTTGACTGAGGACTTGGGAAACAAGTCAAACAGGGTGTTTTTCTCCCAGCTGACAGATGAATGATTTGCATGCTAAGTGTGCAACCCTGTGCAGGCAGAGCAGCGGGGACTGGGGAGAAGGAGGAGTGGGGAAGTAGGTGATGGCCCCTCTTACCACTGCCTGGGTATTGTGGAGCACCTAAGGATGATTTTATGCTCAAGAATCATCTTCTGATGTATATTGGGGGAGGGAGGGGAAAGGTCCACAATGCTTGTATGGGGTGTAGACGCATTTCTCGCACTACCTGTTCTTCTTCAAAGACTGCAGAGTTTGCACTCATTTTTCATAGCCTCCTGTTCTTCCCCACCTTCTGTGAAGCACATGCACCTTCCCTGGATCTCCATGGGTGCCAGGAGGCAAGGTGTGATCCCAAACACCTGCCCCCTATGTGAGCAGCAGCGAGGCAGGTTTGTCTCATGTTGCAGCTCAACAAGCAGTGTCTGTGAGCATTCCACTGAGATTTCAAGAAGACAGTAGAGGGGCAGGAAGATGAATCGGTCTGGATGTATTGCAAATATTGGCTGAGTTTCTGTCAGGCCTTTCACTATGCAGTGGCATGACTGAGATGAATTCAAGGATAAGGAGATGCACTTTTTGGCAGTGAGCACCAACAAAGAAGGAAATGTTTGAGAAAGGCCTTCTTGAAACTTTCCCCAGCCCATTATTTCTTTATCAGACATTCTTAAAAGCAATGGAAGTGTGCAGTAAAACACACTCTCTTCCTAAGTATTGAGTTTAATTGCAGCGGCAAGCTAACTTGGTGAAAGATTGCTAAAGGAATGATTTCCTCGCTACCAGCCTTAAATGCATCTTAGTTCTCTGTTGTGCTTCTATCTTTAAAAGGTTGCAGGCATTCAAAAAGTATAAAATGTGTATGTGCTACTCTTACAGCAATATTTATAATAATATTTTTTTGTAGAGCAGTGCTTTAGAGGTATTCATACCACTGTTTGTGTTTGCACACAGACCACATCTGAGGTAGGTCAGTACCTATCCATCCCCATTTAACAGATGGGAAAAGTGTTCATAAGTGGCTGGCTTTTGGCTAGAAGGGGTGAAAGCAATCTGATTTATAGGAACCAAATATGATCCTCCAAAAATTGCTTTAAAAATCTGCTACATTGCCAGTAACAACAGTATAGCAATCAGGAATATAGCTTCAGGGGATTCTTTTAATAAATACAATGCTGTAATTTTTAGCCTGGTTTGCAAAGGAAATTTATCTGGGGTAATCTTCCTACCTTGTGTGTGTCTTCCCCTAATTACTTTTGAGTCTGTTGGCAGACTTTAGTAATTTTTCGCAAATGCAGTGGGAGGAAAGGCATGTGTCAAAAAATAATTAAGTTTCTATGAGCTTCATAAAACTAGGTAGTAGGAGTCCTAGGTTCAATGGGGAGATGACAGCATAAGCTCCACTTTTATTTAGGCACCAGAACAGAAGTGTGAGAGAAACCATGCACATGCTCTGGCCATGGAGGATGGCTGTGCTTGGAACTCACAGCCAGCCAGTGGGATTTGGCATCAGGCCTTTGGAGGCCTGAGAAAGCACTTGCTTGTGTTTGCCACCTGCTCTCTGAATCTTCTTTGTTGACGTGATGTGCATGATTGTTGCTGAAGCTGCAGTTGTTCTCCTGGGCTGGCTTTGGGGTGCAGCCTCTCTGCAACTTCTGGTTGGTACAACTCATGGCCATACCCTCCCTATGGACTGAGCACCTTTCCAGCCTGAACTGGACTCACAGCTGAGGGCATTGACACGGGTGGGAGGTGGGTAGAAGTACCTCTTGTCTCTCTGTAGGGCTGCTGGGAATTACCTTCCCCCTGGGGGATAATCTGATGTAAAACTGGGCAGAATCAAAGGCCAGCCTTCACTTGCAGGTTTTAAACCATTGTGGGAATATAACTTGCCATTCATGAGAATCATATAGAAGCAGTGGGGCTGCTGGTGGTGGTGGTTCAAAAGTCCTGCAGATATTACCACTCCATGATAGTCCATGTTGGGATGACTGAAAGGATCCTTCATTGTCCCCGTGGCATGGTAAAACCAGTAACTAATGCTCATTTGCACTGTCTTTGCCAGACTGTGTCATTGCCACAGTCTCTTTATTTTACCTGTCGAATGAGCTTTGCCCTCTGTGTTACTATTGTGCCTCTGTAATGGGGTTACTCTTGAAAACAAATTGTCCCGGTTCCCGTGAGCAGTCTGCTCACATGCTGTGTCTCTAGGTCAGGTCCTGCAGGGCAGCCAGTTCTGTGCTTCTTTCCCATGGGATTCCCTGTGCCTTCCGAGCAGTGACACGGCCACCTGGTGATCCACACACGGGGATGTGCGTCTGCCATCCGCTGTCATTCACCGCCTGCTGGGGCGAGCGGAGGGTCAGTCCCTACAGCTCGCACTTCTCTGTTTCGTATCCGAGAGCCACCCTGGGGAACAGAAATGCCTGGAAGCTGCCACGGGGGGCTATATCTCGGTGTCCTGGCCCGCCCCCGCCGCGCTTTATCCGTGTTTTTATCCCCGGGGCGGGGCCGCGCTCCGCCCCACTCCGTTCTGTGGGGAGGTGACAGCACCAGCTTCGCTTTTATTTAGGCACCGGAATAGAAGCGTGAGAGAGACCGTACACATGCTCTGGTCGTGGAGGAACGCTGTGCTTGGAGCTCACAGCCAGCCAGCGGGATTGGGCAGCAGGGAGTTTGGAGGCTCTGTTTGGAGAAGTGGCCACCGCATGTTCTTGTCTGCTTTCAGGCCATCCATCCTGTCAGCTGCACCAACTCATGTATTTAATTTAATGCATTTTTGTCATGCTGTGGCTCATGCAGTACATAACTCATGTATCTGAGATGATGCATCAGCCAGGGACAACTTTGATGTCCAGTTCTCTGGACGCAGTGAAACTGTGAGTAGAGAAAGTTTTGCACAGCAGAAAATCACAGGCTTGAGAAGATTACTGGATATCCCTTGCTGATTCTCAAGATGCAGATGTACGACACACTCCAAATGATCCAGAATAAATGAAGGAACAGATAATTGCTTGGAAATATCTGAGGTTCCAAACCCTGAGCTGTGTTGGATTAGCAACTGGAAACTGGTTTCTTGCTTTTTCTCTTCTCCCCCTAGTCTGAGAAGAATTTTTTTGTTTTAAATGTTGCTGCCTTCTGATTCTTGGCTTAGTTGCAATTTATAGTGTGTCTTATCTAATTTAATTGTCTTAATTATATTCTAATATGTTCCCACGTTGTGCTGTTAGTTGTAAGGCAAACGAGCTTCTGAGTCCTTATTCCGGATGTTCCTTCTCTGCTACAGTCTGCCAGAAGCTGTCTTTATTCATAACTCTCCTTCAGCCTGTGCAACGAGAGGTTCTTCCAGCAGGAACCTGAGGAGGTGCAGTAGTGCTGAGGCTGTTGTGGGGCTTTGCACGTCTGTGAAAGAGCAGAGGGGTGCCCACTGCAGTATTCCAGTCTGCCTGCTGGTGCATCGGCCTCATTCAGTGCAGTGTTTTGCTTCCCTGACTGCAAAATCTTAGGATGCAGCCAGGTGATATCCATTTGGAATACTGTTGCTCTTGAAATAAGCAGGTGTTTCTGGGTTATGATAAGGCTGAGACCTTATTGTGCAACCTTGGAGTACTGGCAAAAATATCTGCTGGTGTTTTTAAAGTGCCGCAGTGAACTGAAAAAAAAAAAAAAATTCTTCTCATTGTGTTTAGCAATGAGAGAACAGACAATTCGGACATAGTTAGGAGTTCAGTTATGTTTTTGAAAAAAGGTAGATCAGAAAACATACTATGCAAAAACCTTTTAAATGGTTCAATTTTTTCTACCAAGGTGACGTGGTTTTATTTTTTATAGATCTCTGCTGAGAGGTTATCCTGATTTTCCTTACGTTTTTGCCTTGGCTAGATGGTAGAAGGAAATGTGAGAGAATTACTCTGTTGATAGTTTGGGGTTTTTTACTTAATAAAAGTCTTACTGTTAAAGTATTGTGAAGGTAATGATAGGCCATTATGTGAACATGAAATGGAATACTTCAGAAGAGGATTTTTATTTATTCCAGTTCCCTCCAAGTTAAGAAAATGTGACAGCCAAGTCTGTAGACCAAATGTGTCTGTCATTCCATGCAGAACTGTTTCACCCCAGGTCTTCTAGGAAGAATCAGAAGAAAATGTCCTCATTCCCTGCTCTGGAATGAGATGTTCTCCTGTAGGTGGTGTTGCTGGCACTCAAAGACAGGCGTGAGAACAGCATGAGGCTGAGCAGAGCTTTTTCTTTTTTTCTTTTTAAATTGGCTAATTTTTCTCTTGGAATGCTCTTGTTGTTGGGAATAATTAAAATTATTGTGAAAGCTCAGCATAAATAGGTTTTTTCTGTACAACTGCAAAGTAGGTGTTTGATGTTTATGAATAGAATACACAGGATTGCAGTACTCTGCTCTGAATTTTTTCCAAAGAATTTCTAAGTCGCTTATATCAAATCCGCTTGGATCATTATAAGGAGGAATTGAGCAAGTACAGAAATACTTGCTAAACCAGTGAGAAACCATTGGTAAACCTAGGAACAAACGATGTTTTTTTTCTGCCAGTACACCCGTGGCTGTGGCACAGTAAATTCTAAAAACACTTTGTTCTGGGAAAAAGTAATTAGTGAATAAACTGTACAACTAAACTGCATAATTAGATATGCTGATAGCGGCAGGACTGGGATCCCAGGTCAGTCCATTAGGCACAAGTCTGTGTACTGGTGAGATGTCCTTTAGGTTACAAAATAACTTCCTGAAGATTCCTTAAGAAATGCTGAGGGTGAGCATTCCTGTTTAGAGTAGCTTATTTTATCTTGTCTATACCCTTACTTTTAGGTAATTTTAGCCCTCCTACTCTTTTAGAAGGTCCTTTGGCATTATTGGAGCAGTCAGTAAAAAAAGTCCACCCTTACGGTGTTTCAGTCTGTGCCCGTGTGCTTCACCTACACTATGTACAGAGGAAAAGGCCAGAAATACTGTTCATCTTTGTAACCCCAGAATGCATAGCCGTTCCAAACAAGTATGTTTTAAGGAGGAGCTGGTGTTCTTGAGGGATGCTCCAAAAGCTGTTCATGAGCACGGGGATTCTCTTGGTCTGTATGTGTAGGAGTGTTTGCTGCTGGAAGCGTGTCTGTACACTGTGTTGTAGGATGACCCACTGCTTCTTCAGCATTGTTGAGTGAGTGTGAAGTGACTGCCTATTTCTGGAATGAAATGATCTCATCCATGCTATTAGCAGAATTGGCAGAATGATTAGCGCTGGCTGCTTCAACATTGATGTCATTGGACTTGGAAAGCTTTGATGAAGTTTCAACTTGTGTGTAGGAATGCACTGTGACTTGCCACCTCACCCTCTCATCTCTGAATCAAAATTGGAGTTTTTCAGCAAAGTGTGTAGGCTGTAAGAACGACTGCATTTGGCCAAATTGAAGGTCTGAATAGTTTTGTTACCTGCCTGCCTGTGAGGGTGGTCAGCAGTGGACGCTTGAGGAAGGACTGAAGCACTGAACAAGAACAAGAACAGAACAAGAACAAGAACAGAACATAAGTTGTGATTCCCTAGTGTGCTTTCTCGGTTAGCTTGTCACTTCCCTGTGTTCAGCAGCCATTACAGAATCGCAGAATATCCTGACTGAAAAGGAATCCACTAGGAAAATCAAAGTCCAGCTCCTGGCACTGCACAGGATAGGCCCAGGAATCACATCTGAGGTAATGAGGTTTAGTGATGTTTGCTTCCACTAATTTTTATAATTGTTTTTGGATCCATGTGAACTCATGGCATTCACCACATCCTATGAGAGTCGGTTTCACAGTGTAGCTGAATTGTCCCTTTGGCAGGTATTTCTTTGCTCAAGGAACAACCCCACACGTTTATCTTTGCCATGGTACTTAAGGTTTCACATATCTTCTTTATTGTCCTCTCTTCTGGTCAAAGAGTAATAGCTGTTTTTATTGTCCTGTGTGTGGAAGCCATTGCAGAACTTTGGTCATTTTGTTGCGCTTCTTAAACCTTTTCTTACTCTGCTCTGTCTTCTCAGGTAAGGGGAAATCAGATACACACCTTGCACTTGCATCTTACCAGGAGGTGGGACAGTAATTTTGTTTTTCTCTGTACCTTGATGTTGGTGGTGTGGTGGAGGCGGTGGTGGTGGTGTTTTGGTGCTTTTGTTTTGTTGGGTTTTTTTTTCTATTTTAATCACTGAGTTAACATTTTCATAGTTATTAATGCAGTGATCTTTCATGTCCAGTGGTAGGTCAGATTCAATCAATGTGAATGCAGTATGAGAAATTTTCTCATTTTCTGAGTTGCTATGTGCTTGACCCTGAATTTCATCTGCCATTTTTTCGCCAGTCACGAGGTCACCAGTATCATGAGGTCTGTCTGAAGCTCTCTGCAGTTTGTTTCTTTAAAGCCTTCAATAATTCAGTGTCAGTAACCTACCTTATCAGTTCATTGAGATCACTTGAGATCAGGTGTATGTTGAACAGCATGGGCTCAAAGTCCTACACTGGTGACCTGCCTGCAATGAGACTCTGCATTCTTTCCTTTTCTTTCTTGTCTTTTAAACTTGTTTATCCATGTGAACACCATTTTTCCCCCCTTTCTTTCTTTCTTTTCTTTCCCATGGTGACTTAATTAAGAAATTTGATGTTTGTTTTTTTTGTGTGTGTCTTTCTTATGCACATGCTTATAAAATTCCTCAAAAACTCTCCATTAGGTCCATGAGTCATGACTTTATAAAAGAATTGTGTTATCTTCAGTAAGGGGTTACTACAGTTAACAATTCAGCTGTGTCATGTTTGAGCTCTGTTTAATTTGTGGGTGAAGACCATCTGGTGCTGGTAATTAGCCAGTGTTATTTTTCTCAATTTGTGTTAGAATGCTCTACTGAAATTCAGTGTGAGATAACTCCTGTGGAGTCACTCCTGTAAATCCTAAAGAGGTAATATATAATCACAGAATGGCTTGGGTCAGAAGGGGCCTTAAAGATCGTCAAGTTCCAACCCTCCTGTCAAGGGCAGGGATGTCACTCATTAGACCAGGTTGTTCAGAGCCCCATCCAACCTGGTCTTGAACATTTCCAGGGATGGGGCATCTATAACTTCTCTGGTCAACCTGTTCCAGTGTGTCACCACCCTCATAGTAAAGCATTTCTTCCTAACATCTAATCTAAACCTGCCCTCTTTCCATTTGAAACCATTACCCTTTGTTCTATCACTGTCTGTGCATATAAAAAGTTCCTTTCCCTCCTTTTTATAAGCCCCCTTAGGTATTGGAAGGCCTCAATAAAATCTCCCTGGAGCCCTGTCTTCTTCAGGAGGAACAGCCCGAGCTCTCTCAGCCTGTCTTCATCGGAGAGGTGCTCCTTTTGTGTCCCTCCTCTGGACTTGCCCCAACAGCTCCACGTCCTTCCTGTGCTGGGACTCCAGAGTTGGATGCAGTGTTTCAGGCTGCGCCTCACCAGAGTGGAGGAGAGGGGGAAAATCCCCTCCCTCGCCCTGCTGGCCACACTGCTTTGGATGCAGCCCAGGATAGAACTGGATTTCTGGGCTGTGAGTGCAGACAGTTGCAAATGATGCAACAGTATGAAAGTCAGATGCAGAAAGTTAATTTAGTTTTTCTGTTGGGGTCTCTTCTTTGGTCACTTCATTTACATGTTAATTATTGGTCCTACAAATTTCTGTCAGATCTCCTACTACTGAGAAAAGAGTAACTGGTTTTATTCCAGTTCAACAAGTTGTTCCTCAAAAGCCCTTCTTGGGCTGCTGTGTTCTTGCTTTAATCTTACATCAAATATGATGTGTGTGTGTGGTTTGGCTTGATTTTTTTTTTTTTTTTCCCTAAAAATTTATTTACTAGGTGGACATGGCTTTAAATTGTCAAGGAATTCATTCTTTTGTTAGAATGATTGAATAGCAAAAGAGTTAAATATATTAATTCAGTTAGCCTTCATTATAGTGTTTTTGCCACTTGGAAACACTTTAACTGTTGACTTATATCTTTGGAGTTTGTTTTTTTTTAAATAGCTGCTTTTTTTTTCTTTACATTTAGTCTCGCTTAAAGAGAATGCAATTGTGTGATACGTGGGAAGGTACTGTTGCTGCTCCTGCAGTTGGTGTATCTGGGGAGAAGCAGAATGAATCTCTGCAGCATTTGGAACAAGGTCCTGCACATTCCTCAGAACCAAGTCAGGAATTGCTTGGCCTCTTGTGCATTTTTCTGAATAATTGCTCTGCAAGGCAATTATTTATGTGTTTCAAAGTGTAACTTTGTATCTTATACAATATATAAGCACAAGGTTAAATTGGCACCCTGATTGTTCCAGAGGCAGCCTCTCTGACCTCCAAGCCTCTTTCAGGATATGACTCTTGCTGTTGAGCTCATGGTTGGTCCCATGTACCGCATTCTTCGTCTCTCTCTGCCTAGACCTGGAGTCCAGTAAAGCTTCATGCCTAGCCCAGCCTCCACAGAGTCCTGGGGTCCTTGAGGGATCACTTCTGACCTCTAAGCTGTGCCTCATCTGCTTTTCTCTCTTTTGCAGTATGCAGCGAATTTGTTTTGAGGCTGCTGCCATTATTGGCATTTTGGATGTTGTTTGTAGGAAAAGCAGATTTGGCCTGCTCCTTTGCACTGTTATAGTACATAACACACAGTGAAGGGAGTTAGAGTGTCCAGATCCCTGCTGAGTTTGCCTTTGAATGCAAATACCTCTATTGCTACTAAATATATATATATGTAAATTTTGCTGTAGCAGTATCAGTGGAGCTTTAAGACCCTTCTATTCTCTTCTAACACCTTCCCTTTGCTCTACTCAAAGGATCTGATTGCCACATGTGGGCAGCTCTGCTTTTCTTTGCCTTTTAACTATTTTGCTTTTAAGCTTTGCCTCCAGTCTCTGTTGGGCTCCTTGATGGAGTAGCTCCCACTTCACAAAGGCACATCAATTCTCTCCTAGAATTCAGGTAAAGAGAAAGTGTCCGGGGCTCTGACACCGTAGCAGCCTGACAGTTTAATGTCACGGTGTGCTGTGGTAAACCAAGGCAGGAGCATCTGTGCTCTCTAGATAGCATTTTATAACCATTTATCATGGTTAGCAAAGCACATTTTTTTGGTTTTCTTTCCCTCCCCCC